>BCIJ01000002.1:518782-617502 GCA_001599935.1 Holtermannia corniformis | reverse complement strand
TGCACAAGTCCAAGCACGACCGCGTCGGCTTGCTCTGAGCGCAAGTACGCAAGTACGGCGCTACGCCATGCAGAGTAATTGTCAATGCCGGTGAGGACGGGTATCTTTGCGATAAAGGTACTTCCCACTCCCTTGGCTGTGCCCGTGTTGTCGGACATGGTAATTGACGATGGCTCTGGTGCTTGCTAGCTCGGTAAGACAGACTCTTAATCTGTTGGATGATGGGGAGAACCGTGATGCATCTCGCTCGCTACGGCTCTACTTTGTAGGCTTCGCCTACGGCTCGCACGCCATCCTGACTGTCTCGCCGGATGCAGTATCATCTGCATCCTCGCCGGATGCGTCGCGTCCTCGGCGCCTTGCCTACATCCTCTGCGCGCCAGACTTGTCTTGGCTACATCCGCGCCGGATGTAGTGTTCGCCAGATGCGGCGTCATGCCGGCTTGCCGAAGAGGTGGCTGGCTGAGTGGCGTATTCCAACACCTTGTGCTCCACTTGACCCCCTTCCTCCTTTGGTAGTCCATCTATGGGAAGGCATGTATGTCGACATAGCGCAGGCAACGGTTCGTGAGACTTCATGATTGCCATCTCGAAGAGTGCACGCGCGAAGACGTTCTCGTGAACGATCAGCGAAGAAGGTGAACATCATCACCAACAATGCTCCATTTGCGGAGAGACGATGCGGTCGATCCCAACCAAAGATGCGACACAGGCATTGGATACCGACGCAGCTCATTAGCGGAGCCCTCGTGCACAACCCATGCAGGTCACCTTAACGCCTCAGGGAGGCTTCGTCTGGTTTGCGTGAGTCATTGAAAATTTCCTCGACACGCGGGTCGTACGGACGCCCAGTCAAAGTCCTCGGTAGCCATATCACCTGCATATACGACTATCACTTTACAATTGTCGCAACGGTCGAGATGTCCACACCCTGTACTCCTTCTCGGATTTGATGTCTTTCCCGTTGTTTATAGCTGGAACACATGAAGCGATATACATTCTATAGCACCTGTCCTCGATTTGATCCACACTCATCAGTGTATCGGAGTAAGCGGTCAGATTCTTGAGTTCTATCTCACAGAAAGGGACTGTGCTTTCCGCGCCATTATTGTCGACCTCGTGCCTTATCGTATGACAGTGTTCAAACCCGGGGTGGTACTCGCAGCCAGAAAGAAGATGGCGATAGACATCGGTGCTGTCTTTGATGGTCGACATGGCAAAGCGTTAGACAACGGCGATGCTGTCAGGAATCTTAGTCTTTTTAAGCGTCGGCGTTCAGACTTCCAACGTCGTTCCGGCTCTGGCCTTCGTGGTCTTGCAACGGAGTCCAGTTTCTTCTTTCTCCAAGCGAAGCTGCCACAAAGGATCTGGATGTTCCGCAGCGCCAAGTGTGTCGCGATTGTGCGTCATTTCCGCTCGCGCATCTTGAAGAAGCAAGGAAGACATGGTGGCGGTACGCGCTCGGCGGCGCGACCTCGGACCGATGGCAGCTGTGTTGCTCAAGCGGACATCGAGGTGTATTATTCAGCGGAAGCGGACCTCGTTTGTGGAAAATGCCATTTTCTATCCTGAACGGGGTCCTCCCTGCTATGTATCCGTTCAATATGACATTCGAGAGCAAGGTATATGCATCGCGGGTCATGACCGATCAGGGATGGCCATCACTTTTGCGATCCACCAAACTCGGCACACTCGTCGCTGTTTAGTACAGTAGGTGCGACAAATCATCGTCCGTCTGCAAAGCCGTCCCACTTGTGTAGTGACTACTGAACCAAGGCCGCTTGCAAGAAATGGTACTTGGTCGCGGGCGATATCCTCTTTTGAAAGGGGCTTCTCACCGTCCTTGAGAGTATCAAGATACTTCATGTAGAGCACCTGATGGATGTCCTCGAGTGACAAGTCATGGTGCTGCAGATCCGGGTGAGACAGCGGCGACACAGGGCTTTCTTCAATCACGACCTCGACGCCGTCACTCGTACTGTGTGCAAACTGTCGCGGCATGAACTTGTAAAAGGACACTCACAAACGAACACGGAAGGCTCGCGGCGTACTCCGCTGGCGACGCAGGGCGTGCGCTTGAGCGAATCACCGCCAGGAGAGACTGTGAGGTGGCGCTAGGTGTTGCAGGTCGTCAGTTAAATCTTAGCGCTGTGCATCTCCTTCTTGGTAGCACGATGACCGTTTGAGCGACCTGAAAGTGCCGCTGGCCTGTCGATCTCGGTCAGGGCGGGTTCGGAGTCATGGTCAGATACTGCATAAGTAGCCATGGTAAGCAACTGTTAAACGGGAAAAAGTCGCCAGTTGTCATCCCAGCGTCTTGACCGTATCTGATCCCTCGCCAACCGCCTCGAACTCGACCTGGTTACGCCTGACAAATTCCTCCATGTCCATCTCCGGGCCCTCGGTGGCCAGATAACGCATATACACAACATGGTGCACGTCGGCGAGTGGCAAGTGCGAGAATGAGGAGTAGGCACTGTCCAGATACGTCTTACTTGCCTCGCAGTAGACGACCGTACTCATGCTGGACGCCGAAAAGAGGCCGTACGATGTCGTGTGATGCTCTACCATATGACAATGGCTGCCGTCTGGGTATTTGGCGCATTTGCCAGAGCGATAGCGATAGACTGGTTTCGCTGTAGTGCTCATAGCCGGACAGGATGGTACAATGCAGCACACTGAGCCCAACTCTTGACGGTCACGACGGCCCTCAAGGGTCCTTTTACCTACCGCCAGTTCGAACGCCGAAGACCGAAAAGGAGAGTAGAGGTTCCTCGCAAGGTCAATATAGCTGGTCGATGACGTCGACGTATTGTATTCGAGGCATCGCAGTGTAAGACTGAGGGCTGGCTTGCCTCGCGACTGAGAGATCTGGGTCTGGGATCGTCATAGATCGACGCTGTCGGCCCCGGTCCCCGCCTGACTCTTTGCCCTGAAGCTCGGTTGGCCACTTCGGCCGCCCGCCCGGGCCGAAGCAGCCCAGCATGCGTCGACTGGGAGTTGCGACCTTATGGCCATTGTACTTCAGGATTCGTAGTACGAGCTAGTCTACCCGTACTCGTCTGTTGCCAGTCGCCGGTTCGGTCGTCATTGCAGGCAGGCGTGGCGGTGATTGGCGCACCGGGGCGAGATCTCGACTGACCGGGTACTTTTAGCTGCTGATCGGCCGCTCGTGCCACTTTGGGCGGACTCGGCGGCGAGGGGCGTTGCGGGTCGAAGTGTATCCCAGTGCCAGTCAACGTCGACAGTGGTCTCCAACGATCATCAGGTTGCCAAGCACGGGCCAAGATCGGAGGAAAAGGAACGACCCCACAGCGGCCGATTTTGCCAAGCAAGTCAAGCCACGGCCGGCGACGCGGCCGGAAGAACGATGAGCACTCTCGCCACCTGGTACACGAACCAATAGTCAGTCCTTTGTACCACCACTCGGGCATCATCGGATCGCAGTTATCGACTGCTGGTGTCTACCCTCATCATGCCTCTCGGTCTGTTCGCTAACCGCGCAAACGACAGTGCCGGCCCGTTTTCTCGTACGAGCCGGCTCCGTGCACCCTCTCTCATCCCCGGTGCGCGGCGGCCATCCTTTCTCAACAACCTCGGCAATCACCAGACGACCGTAGTCGTCGATCCTACGCACAACCCTCCAGCAACCGCCCCGGCGAGCAATAACAGCGGCAACAAGGACGAGGCGGTGAAAAGGCGTGAAACCTTGTTTGGGCCCGATGTTGGCGATGATGAGGAGCCAGGGTGGGATGCACCCGCAGGTTCCGATGGTGCAGCGCGGGGTGAGATTGGCGTCGATACGGTCAAGGCATGGGTCGATCGAGCTCGAGGTGAAGAGGTGTGTACTCGAGCTGGGCTTGATCGTGGTGACGGCATTGACGATGCGTAGGGGTTGCATGCGACGACGACACTGCAAGCACTCGTCAACCTGAAGCGGCCGACATTGACGCTGCACCTACTCCCGCCTGCCGTCTCGGATCTGCCAGCAATCGACGATCAGGTAGCATCATCAACATCTCTGCCTCCTATTGTACCGCCTACACCGCTACATCTGCTCAAGTTCCGCTACGATGCCACCTCACCGAACGTGGCTGTCACTCTCACATTATACCCCACCCCCAATGAGAAGACGCAGACCATCGGAAGCCCACAGGATGTCTACTATGGCGTTCACTCTGGCGGCTTCAATCAGTCCTTCGCACTACCCGCCACCCACGCGATTGACCTTTCGCCCGCGTGTGCTCCGATCGAGCCCGTGGCCGAACAAGAGGTACAGCAGACAAAGCCCAAGGTCAGCAGTACCGATTCAGAGGTTGCCGGTCACTCGGCCAACAGCGTTCCGGCGTTGTCCACCGAGCCGAGGCCCGCGCTCAATCCCATCACCGAGTCTGAGACACCGACTCGTCGTCGGTTCGGACTCTTGCGTCGCCGAAATGACGAGACGACACCGGCTCAGCTCGAAGCTGGTAATGGGATCGAGATGCAGAACGTACCGGTATCGGGCTCGGCCGAGGAGGACAAGGATGTCAAGCCCAAGCCGGAGCGCGGGATGAGGCTCATCATCCGCATCGAGGCTCTGAATGCTTCTGGTCAGTCGTGAAGGTGCATCATCTTCCCTTTGTACTCATGGATCATTAGGGGAACCGCTCGAAAACCAGAACGCACAGCTGACACACATTCTCATTACTGGCATGTGGACAGGTGGTTCCGATGCGCCGTCGTCAGCGCCGGTGGAAGGTGCAGCGGCCGATGGATCCGGTCGTCGCATCTGGATCATCAAGGTTGCCCGGCGCGAAGCGATCGTAAGTCGGTCAAGTGCTCTCCGGCAAGTACTGACAATGTCAGATTGGAGCGCATACATTCTTGTTGAAAGAGATATATGGTCTGTCGTCAGCTGCGACCAGCACAGAGAGCAGCTATCCGCCCTCGAGTGGTGCCCCGGCCGATCCTTATGCCAGCACACCGAACGAGTGCATCGTCTGCCTCACATCGCCCCGCGACGTCGTCTTGCTTCCTTGCAGACATCTGGTCGTATGTCGCGACTGTGCCGTTGGCATGGTCGAGTTCGGTGCCGGCGGTAAAGTAGCTCGTCGGGAAGAGACGGAGACTGTCGAGAACGGCGGCGATGGTGCCACTACGGGTGATGGTACTGCGACAGGTGCCACGGCGCCTACACCGGTCGTCCCTGCTCCCAGGCGGAAGAAGAAGGCCAAGGGGTGGTTCTGCCCAGTTTGTCGTCAACGTCAGTATTTGACCTCAGGTGGTGTCGATCGCTGATGGAATGCAGCATACACTTCTCTCCTTCGCCTCGCGCTGCCGACGTCCTCCAAGCCTCTGCGGACGCCCGCTGCTTCGCGCATGCAGTCTCGAGTCCAGTCACGCGCACCTTCCGTACGCGCACCTTCAGTTTACTCGCTGGAGCGCACGCCGTCGCGCGCACCCACGCTACCCGATGGCGCTGAGCGGATGCTTGAAGAACTCCGGCCAGCCGACGCTCGGCGCGATGATGATGATGGCGACGAGGACGAGGACGACGTTGAAGGCCGACCGCAATTCGTGCTTGGGGAGGAGATCACCAACGCTCATAATCACGAGCACGACCATGCCACAGTTCACGAGACGGTGGAAGCGCCGTCGAAGCGGGAGAGCGTCGATGCTCCCGCTCAAGCACCGATATCCACGAGTGCCAACGATGCGGAGAAGGGCACTAAGTCGACAGGGTGGAAGGAGGTCGTTTGAAAAGGGTCGTTCTGGGGTTGTCTGGTTGTACTACTTGCTCCGGGTTATGCACGTCCTGTCAATCAGTCTTCCTCGGCAATATTGAACGAGTAAAGACAGATATGCATTTCGGACAGTCAGAATCGCCCCCTGCCTAGCACCGTCTCAGACGCCGCGGTTCGTAAAGTGAACAGTTGGCTGATGCAACTGAACACGGCTGCCGTGCTCTTCATCGAAGGTGTGAACGGATTCCTTGTCCTTCAACTCCTCGGCGATCGGGGCCTGCGTCCAGAGGCGATCAGCAGCCAGAAGGTGCATTGGGCAAGGCACAGAGGGACTCACATTGTCGATGTACGTAGTCGTTTCCACGATGACAGTGCGCTGCGGCTCAGTGCGGTTGCTCAGGTTGAAAACCTTTGTAAAATTAGATTGGTTGCGCTGTGCACTCAAGCGTCGTGCTCACGTTCCCCGCCGATTTGCCCTCCATGCTCCAGTCACGGTTGAAGGACTACACCTCGTCAGATATCGATCAAGGGCCAGGTTACAGACAGACCTCGCGTGAGTTCAAAGCGAACAGCCTGGACGGTCACGTCAGTAGCGAGATCAGTAGCTATCAAGTGGGACTTACAGGCCGATACCATAGAACTTTGACTGGATGCAGTGGAAAGTCACACCCAAGAGGTTGGCAGGGCTGCGCTGCTCAGCTTGTACCTATCGAACGCAACTTCACTGACGTGATGGCATACTCTGCCAAGAACGCAGACGCGAGCAACGTAGTCGGCAATTGAGCCTGTTGCGACGTAAGCAGGGCATGATCAGAGCCGTGCAGAACGTACCTCGACCGTCATCCTGGCAATGCGCATGATTTGCGAGTCGGTGTGGGAGAAGCCTGTGCGCGAGCGCCAGAGTCCAGCCATGACTTTCCCAATGGTGAGCACTTGCTGCGACCAGATCGCACGCTACGTACCGCCGAAGGTGTTCACGACTAACACTCTTCAGTGACGGCACTGGTCAAAGGAGATCTGCTTACTGTCGGCTGCCATGCATCCTACTAGCCAGACTGGAGTCATGTCAGTCGAGGCCTGAGGGAGCCGCTATCTGACTGACTGTACATGGGCTGGAATAATTAGCGACATAGTCGCAATGCTGCAATCGGGACTCACCGTGTCGACAAGCGCGGCGTCGAGTTCCGAGTTGATGGCGAGGAATTGGATCTGTAGGCGCATTTGTGTCACCGCTGTTTATCGCGAGCTGAGCGTCCAGGACTCACCGTAACCGTAACGGCAGCACCAATGTGTAGCAAGATCAATGCCTGACAGAAGCGGCTTCAGCTGAGTACCCCATCCTGTACAGACCTTCACGTACGACGACGAGAGCAACAATGTACCAGTTGCGCTGCAGGAGTCGAAAGGCTGCTCGTGCGTCAATGAAGATCAGTGTGACGCCTCTCACGCACCTCGGTATGCAAAGAAAAGCTGCACGAGGCACACGTGCAAGCTATTCATGATAGGAAACCATGAGAGATACCTACACGCGTTAGTCAGGAGCTTGCGGTAGCGCATTCTCCTCACTTGGTCTCAAAAAAGCGCACATATGTCCCGAACCCTGTACATAGTAAGCGTTTGCGTCATGATACCAGACTCTACGTACCTGAAACAAACAGATAGCTAGCCAGATGGACTACATACGCCGTGATTGCAAGACACCACGCATAACTCCACGCCACAACGGCCTTGGCGAATATATGGTCCTTGCGTGCGTGGCTACCAGCATTTAATAACCTGAATCGTTTCCCTGCTGTCGACCTGCCTTGCATAGTTGAACACCATCATAGACATAACGCCGCACAACAGGACGTCGATGACTACTCCGCTCATCAAACACCCGAGATTGTAGGTCTTGACGGGGGCGAAGAACGCCGCGGCCTCCGCCTCGGTGGGTGCTGGGAGCATTTCGGGCATGTTGGACAAGACGTGAGGTGAGAGGATCGCAGTGGGGCGGTAGGGTACGTACAAGACGGTTCTACTCTACGCCTTTTGACTGCCCGTCGGGTTTGGGGTGCACGGTGCGTGCCCGGCTGCCCTGGACGATCCCCCTATCGGCCTGCGACGCGCCACCGAAGTCAAATTTTGCTGTCAGCGCGGTGATTCTTACAATGTGTGGAGGCTCAAACCCTGCTGAGTCTATGCAGCGAGCCAATACTCGTCGCCAGGAAGCCAAGGTGGCAACGAGCAGTCGACGTGCCTGGCAGCTGAAACGACCCTGATGGGGAGTGATGCTGCGACGCAACCATCCCTACCGGCCGTGCGAGCCTTCAAGCTCTCAAAACACTAGCTCGTTCCCTCAGTGACCGGACGAGCGGGTTGACAGCCGCCGGATTTCGCTGTCCGTGGAGCTTGGTGATATTGACAAAAGCCGGTCGACGTGAGATGCGGATGCGAACGGCTTCTCTCTGCGTATGTTGCTTCCATACGTACGGAGTTGAGATGCCGTACGGAGTTGAGATGCGCCCGGATATCTGCGGCATCGTCTCCGTTGAGGCAATTCGAAGGCGCCTAAGCGTTGGCAGCACGCCAAAAGAGAGCGATTCCTGCCACGGTGGCGCCTCCCGCGATGTCTGCTGTCACGTCGAGCCTGCACGCGTCTGTGACGACGGTCTCCCATCTCAAGGGCTATACGCACATTGCTCTATACATTGACTCCTCAGTTAGTACCGAGGAAGCTGACAGCGTCATCAAAGACCATCTCAACACTCTGAATACCCACTTCAATCACAGATTTCGCTTGCAGTCCTCGCCATGTTGGCGCAGAGAATCGAACGGCTGGACGGCGACTCTAGATATACAAGCTGAATAAGTCTAACATGGGATGTAGGTATTGTCACTTGCCTGCAAGCAGCGACTCCACCATCTATCAGCTATAGAATGACATAGTGGACCATGGACCGTCCCGCTGCGCCCTTGGGAACGTGTGGTATCAGGGACACATTGGGAGCAATCCTATCAGGAGTCAATTACTCTGTAGGCTAGCCCCATCACCGGCTGCAGCCTTTGCTTGGATGCACGTTTCGACAAAGGCAAGCCTACCCCCCCCGGTCCTACTCCTGGAGCTCGAGCGCATGGAATGCATGGTCTCTCAACCAATGACCACATGATTATCACCTACGGAATTGACGTGCTCCTACCTCTGAATGATTTACTCGTACGTGTACTCGTCGAGACATGTCACTCTACAGGCTAGTCGGGTACGTCTTTACATGGCGCTCGAGGTGGACCGTTGCGACGATGGCAATGACTGCCCAACGGCTGTACAGCAACAAACTATGACATTTGCTACCTCATTGAATACCGACCGTCCAGTCCAAGTCAGGGAGCGACTACGAGATGCGCGTTCTTCCAAATCGAGACCCTTCCGTTTTGGAAAGGCGCAGCATCGCATCTCTCGAGTTTCGAAGTCGAGAGATCTTCTACTGGAAGCGTGAAAGGCTCTCACATCGAAGCGAGACAGTGGAAGGCAGGACTGATCTGGTTCCTGACACCTTTCCGAATCGAGGCATCAGACGTCTGAACGAAGTGCGTATCGCTAGACGCGTGTTTTGTATTGTCAAGCTCCCTTAAGTGTGGATGATCCAACAATTCCCGCGTGCGTTCAAGCGCGCTTCTGATACTCTTGTCAGGGCGCGCGGTATGACGTACGCAAAAGGAGGAGACAATCACGTCGATTGGTCTGTAGTCTCCTCATTTGAGCGCAGACAAATATAAGGTTGCGTTCTGTGTGCGGTTACATCAGCGACACAAAGGTGTCAGGGACAAGAAGGCCTCTCAGCGACATTGTTAACGTCACTGCGCGTTGGGTCGCATTGGTCGCGCTTACTGGAAGCTCGTTGGCGGGCATCAACGCAGGAATCACTGCATACCTACGCTATGCCGACAATGGAAACCCTTACAACAGACTTACCCGAGGGCGGCTCAATCATCACGATCACGAGTGATGGTGTGCCCAAGTACAGCTATGCAACGAGCTGGGTTGATCCTGCTACCTCCGAAGAAATTGACCGCAAGTTCAAAGAGCACGCACAGAGCGTTGCAAAGAAGACGGGCCAGCAATGGACATGCAATCCCGTATTCTATCGGCAAATGCCGCCAAGACAGTTTTGGATGTCAACCGACTTCTTGCGACGATCCGACGACGAATCAGCGCCAGGAGCGAGTGGATCAGGTGCTGCATGATGGCGGTCGTTACTGGATCATCATAACGTCACACCCCATCAGGCTCGCGACATGCAGTAACCATGTTTGTATCATGTCTGCAGCTTGAAGTCGGATCGCTTCCATCGCCCTTCCAAGCTCAAAACCCGAGCAGCGCCAGGGTGTGTTTCCACCTGAAAGGATGTGAACGGGAATGCCTCTCCGTCTGGCGAACCATCAGCGCGCCGCCTGCATACTCGAACAAAGAACAGACCGATAGTCATGGTCTGTTCGCCGTCTGTCTCAAGGTTTTCGACCTGGATTGCCGATGCTTTGTAGTAGTGTTGCTGTCAACGGTGTTAGCGATGCCAAATCACCGTAAGCCGACCTACGCAATCCATCCAGTACTGTTGGCCCTTTTCGGCACCGGTGACTGCGCCTATCAAGGTTGTGCGCTGCACCTAGGCCACCAGTCAGCGCTATTGACCAACAGCTGCTTCAACCAAACCCACGACACTCTGTACAACAACGTCAATCGTACCCTGTCCCTGCACGGCAGCGGGCCATTGCAGCAGATCTCGCGCAACAAAAGGTAACGAGCCAGCACTGACGTGGTCAGCTTTGACGAGCTAGTTGTACCTCCAGGTAACATACTAGTAGTAAAGTATGCCCTCGCCCTGCACCCAATGAGGAGCATCCGATTTGCCTGGAGATGTGATGGTAACCCAGGACTCGTCAGGTTCCACCATCGGCGCAATCGGCATCGGGAGATCAAGATCTTCGTCTACGACAAGCTTCTCTGTCTCACGCGATGCCTCTGGCGGATTGTTCTCCGCAGCGCCATCGCAAACAGTCAGAGCCTCGAGCCCTCGTTCGAGTGTGCCACCACCGGCCAGCGCCCGTGCCCCAGTTGCACCCAGTTCTCTCGCAACTCTCGCCATGTGCACTTTGTCCGCCCCGCCTTCCACAAGCTTCATCTTGATGCGCGTCTTGCGCGGCTTGTTGGCGACCGCACCGCGTACAAAGCCATATACGAAACGCGAGTCGCCAAGCCAACGGAGATTCTCGGTGCCAATATCAAGATCGACCATGAGCCCTGTCGCTGTTGCCAGAAAAGCAAAACGACGGGGAAAGGAAGGCGAGGTCACGGATGAGAGGTCGAGGGGGAGATGTTGCCCTTTGATGATCGTTAAGCAGGCGAGTGCGATGTTGAAGGTGTCTGCCACCCCAAAGAGATTGATGGCAAGTGCATTGGCGGACCCTGACTTGGGTGAGCTACCGAGCCTCATTGGCGCTGGTGCACGCACCGGTCGGAATGGGCGATACGGCTGTCCGCAGAGCGCGGCGAGCATCTGGTCGGCTCGCCAGGCCATTGAGAATCTCATATACTAATCCATCACCGGACGCGGGTGCGATCACACTATCCTCTTGTCAGCGTCGCCCGGTGTACGTGATACGGTACGCACTCGTACTTCAACGGGGTCTTGTGAGCGATTTCTTCAGCATGTAGTCGATGTTTGGTCTCTATACCTGTTCAATGACGTGTACAGTGGTACGAAGTACCTACCAATCACTTCGACGACACAGCCTGCTGCTTCGAGGATGGGCAGGACAGTTTCCTTGACGATGCTTCGACTTTTGCCTTTGCCACCAACTGGATTGACGATGACCAACACGCGTCGACCGGGCTGGACATCTTGTAGAAGTCAAAGCGTCAGGACCACACGTCACCCTCACGACCGATGCCTACCTTTGAGCGGATAGCAGGCAGCAAGTGCATCCCGCACCCACTCCTCAGCTTCAGCAAGCTTGTCTGCCGTTGAAACGTCCAGAAGGACGTGCAGCTTGACCAGCCGCATCTTCGACGAATGTGCTTTATGTAGTAAAGTATGTATATTGAGCACGCGCTTGGGCGGTGCATCCTTACTTGGATGAAGCTGTAGCTGCAAGACGTTCTGTAAGGCCGTCTTCAGCAATGTTTTGGGCGCTGACCAACGGCGTGTAAGCACAGACTGAGCAAGAGTCGCGAGCACGTACGCTTGCCGTCCCTGGAAAGTTGAAGCAGCTCGAGCCGTCCGTCCTCGATCGTGAGTATCCCGCGGTTGTCATGCTGCAATATGACGGGCAAGTCGGGTTGAGTCATCTTTGGTGGTGGTGGTTGCTGATGTTGGGTGGCTGTGGACGTTGACGCCGCCATGTTTGGGTCCGCCACTGATTGCGTCGGTCTCTCCTTTGGTCAAAGGTAGCTTGTACGCGCACAGACTGTCGATCGGCGCGCACACACACAAACACGCTAGTGCCTAGCACTGCCACAGGTGCCGGTTGCTAGCTGTCGTAGCAAAAGTATCTGAACTTGCTAGAATCTGCACCCGCACAAGGTAAGGTCTTCAAGGCTTGGACGGTCAAGAAGAGGGTCCGCAAGCACAGTCGGTCCGCGGGATATGAGCATATTGGCTACCAATCAGGCGAGCAGCAAACTCCAAGACATACCAGTCCAGCCCAGCTCAGCCAGCTCGTCGGCACCTCGCACCCCCAATCCTCCCGGATCTGGCCAGCTCCATCTTGCAACCTCCACCTCTTCTAAGCATGCTAGTTTCTCAACATCACTTGCCAGCTATCCTCTCAAACTCCTAGCGCCCACTCCACTTCCTTCACAACCTTCACAATTGGCGTTATGCTACACGCTGGCATATGGCGGCGGTCTCGTGGCGGGCGACCTGATCAGCTTGTTGGTGACCATCGATCCTGGCGGCTGGCTCGTCCTCCTGACCCAAGGGAGCACCAAAGTCTTCAAGTCGCGTCCAGGGATACGCCCACTATCGCTCGGACGACCGTTATCGAGCGACCACACGACACAAAGACTACGAGTCAGCTTGGCTCCAGACTCGCTGCTTCTGCATCTACCCGACCCACTCGCGCCGTTCGCAAAGTCGAAGTATGAGCAACACCAACGCTTCGACCTGCCCGTCTGCGGTACTGCCAGTCTCCTCGTGCTAGACGCCGTCAGTAGCGGGCGTGGCGCACGGTCGGGATCGTCAAAAGTCGCCATGCAAACCAACGAGACAGGCGAAGAGACATGGACGATGGATCTCTACGCATCGACCAACGATGTATATATCGGATCCAAGCTCCTCATGCGCGATCGCCTCATCCTTGCTCCCTCCGGCCCTACACCTATCCGAACAAAGCTTGCGCCATATCACAACTACACCACACTTCTGATAGTCGGCCCGCTCATGCAGCCACTGTTGACGTACTTGGAGGCTATGACGAACCGACGAGATCAAGCAGTCTTCCAGCAGGCCAAGCCGATGAGCCTGGTGTGGAGCTATAGTCCTATAGCCGGAGCTGGCGAAGGCGGCAAGGCGGGGATCCTTAGGGTCGCAGGGGTGGAGATCGAGGGAGTGAGAGATTGGATTAGGGAGCGATTGGTGGAGGGAGGCATCAAGGCGCTTGTTGGCGATGGCTTGTGGCCGCGGGTGTTCTAGGGCCCGGGTGGGTCTGAGGGCGCAAGAGTTGTAACTTGCATGCATTGCATCGTCTAGGCTGCGCTGCCGCTACGTGCCTCGCGCTTTAGTCAGCGGCGAGACAGACCGCCTCTGACAGGGTGCGACAGCTGTGCGCGACGTGCCGTTCATTTCAATGTCATCAAACTCATTATTTAGCCTTGACCAAGTTCGTCCTCGACCAATCCGGCACAACCCCTACCACCCTATAGCCCTTTCGTCGACGCGAACCACCCTGAGTTGACTCCGCATCCGCTTCGGCCCTGGCCGCCGTTTCCGCCGCCGCCTCATCGAAATACTCTCTCAACACCTCGATCCCGCCAGTCTTCAATGACCCGGCCAACGAGCCACCAACCCACGGCATGAGGCCTGGCGTCCAGCATGGTGCTTTGCCGCCACTCGACGAGCCATCAGAGTCTAGTGGGCTCGGGTCGTTCAGGATTGCAATCTTTGACGCGAGCGAGTAGATGGGCTTGTATGGCTCGAATTGTTTTGAGCGCCAGGATGCGTTGCTGGCTTTGATGCTGCTGGCTGAGAGGGCACCAACGGATGGTAGGGCGACGGGGTTGATTGATGGAGAGATCAAAGTGGTCGGGGGCATGAGGCCGCGAAGAATGGAGACGCGTAGCCGTGGGATAAAGCCAGGAAGAGAGGCTGTCCCTCCTGTCACCAAGATGGAAGACGCCATCGGCACTCGCAGATCCACAGGTAACTGTTATAATCAGGCCCGTCTTCATCGGAAAGCAACAGCATGAGACTCACCTTGAGCAGCGATTTGAGAACCAGATCAGCAAGGCCCGAATCCTCGACATGCGGGTGATCCTCGAATAACACCTCGGCTGCACGCTCTCGAATCCACCCAGGCACAATCAAGCTGCCATAGCTCATCGCAACAGGACTGTCTGGCCCAGGTGGGATCTTGTACACCGTCGTGACAGCCGTCGACGACTTTTCGTAGCGCCGTTGGAGTGATGCCATATACTCTTCGTCGGTCGCCTCGTCGTATGCAGACTCACCGGGCGCTGCACCGGCAGGCGTCTCGCCAGGCGCGTACGGCACTCTTTCGTTCTCGGTCCAAACACCTTGGCCGAGGGAACGTCGTCGGGTGCGACTTGTTTCGGGAGTCACTGGCGTAGTGACATCCAACTCATCCCCGACAATGGCACTGCCGACAAAACACCCACGCGTCAGAACCATCTCGACCACGTCGTCCGTCAGCAGCTCATCGGGCACTCGCTGTGGGGCAGACTGAGACGACCCAATCGCAGCTGGTGGAGCGACATAGGTTGCAAAGTTGAACAGTAAGGCGCGAAGACGGTTTGCGAGAGTGCGACCAGCAAGCGTTGAAGTCCCGACGTTGCTGTGCATGGGCCGAGATGCGTAGACCTTGGTCAGAGTCAGCTAGCACTCTCGCTCGCTCAAACAGCAACGCACCGGCACGATACTCGTCTCGAGGTAACCGCAGTCTAGTACCAAGCCGGTGATACGGCCTGTTGCGATTACAGACAGAACATGCGATGAGACAAACGACACCGATGGAACCTGAATGGATGAGCCTCACTATGATGAAGCAAGTCATGAGCTGACCTTGAGGTTTTGGAAGAGAATCCGGGTGATATGCTCCTTGACAGCGATCGGCAAGAATGCACTTTCAGCAATGATGACTTTGCGCGACTTGGCATCAGTCAAGAGATGTCTGTTGCCGTTCAGCCTACCGCAGAACTGGGCATCGACCTCATGACTCACGTCGCAAACACCTCGCGCAGACGTCGCCTCAACCTCGCCGCCACGAGCCGCTCAGCCTCCTCCCGATCACCCTCGGCGCCGTGCACCAAGTCCATGTCGAGATCCCATAGCTCTCGCTCGCCTTCGAAGCCAGGTGTAGCGCGAAAGACGGCCCGAGGTCGGGGCTCGCCACTGAAGCCGACTTTCCAGAGTCTCGAACCGGGACTGCAAACGTGTCAGCAGCAGGTTCGTTCGATATAGCCATGTTGCGCACTCGATCACGACCCTATCCTCGGTACCGTACAGTGAATGGCGTCGGAGATTCTGAGCGTTGTGAGGTCTGATCATGAGATAGAAGTGACAGCTCATACGTACAGTTACATATGCCGGTGAGGCGCCTGCCGGTCTGCTTGGACCTGCCTCTGGTTGAAAGCTCGGACGCTTGGTTGGGGTCGTGAAGGCCGAGCTGCCAGAGCCCTGCGGCTGATTTGTTGATGCTGACAGGCTCATGAGGAGGTTGCGGTCCTCTACGCGCTGGCTCGCTACGTTTGTGACCGATGTGCGATGTGACTAGGCAGACAAGTCGCGCAGAGTATCGCCATGATAGCTGTCGGTGGAGGACGTGAAGGGTTTGTCGGTGAGCAAATACAAACGTGGCAGAATGTCAGAGTGGCAGTTGCGCACAGACGTCGACGGTAAAGCTGGCCGAACGTTGGCTACTGGCTTCGCGTCACATGCGCAGCCACTGGGACTGGAGGGGATCGATGAAAGATCAAGTAGTAGTGCATGAGAGACCAACATGATGCAGAGTTGTCAGAACAAAAGTTGAGGACGCCTGACCGGCCAGGACGACATGTCTGTACGTTCCAAGCATGCTCTGCAAGGCTTGACAGTACGCATGGGATCACTTTGGCATCTACAGCTCGCGTCAGGTCCCATAGACTCCCTCGAAGCCACCTATTGGTGATTTGTCGCCGAAAGGATCCGACGGTGATCACTTCTGGCGCTCTGAGGCTGTGTGCGGACGGGGTCGTGTGACGGCCTCCTTTGAGCCCGAGCTTCGCGTTTTCCTTTCTTCCTACACGCACAGCAGGTCAAGTCAACTCCAACGCACCGTACTTCCAACTTCCACAAGTACACGGCTACTAGTCTCGATTCACAAGGAAGACATCCGTCCGTTCCATCAGCTACGTGAGTCTGATTCGAGAAGCAGGGGTGCCAGTGGCGAAGGTGCTGACGACGCCCTCAGAACACAGCATGGACTACCTCACGCTCATCTCTTCTCGGTCTCTGCTCCTGGCTGAAGCCGTTCCCATCCCTCTCTGGTGCCTGCTCAACAATGACGCCGAAGCCTACCGTCAGGTCCACGCCCATCTGCTGCGTCGCCACCACCCAGCCGACGCCCGGGCCCTCGCCACCAGTTCGGTGCACAACACACCATCCACCACATACCACCAATACCAGTCTGCGCGGCTCTCGCCGCAGGTCGTTCGCCAGGCCGAAGAGCAAGCGTGGGCAGAGGTCTGCAAGGGCAAGGATACGCTGCGTGCTCTCGGTGACTGGTTTGGCAGGGCCAAGGGCAATGACAAGCTGAGCGAAGACCTGTTCATCAGCATTGCGGCCAGTATGAGCGTCGGAGTTGTCCCAGACCATGAGTACGCGACGTCTGGTAGCGAGCGTACGGCAACGCCCGGAGGGGTGAGGGACGAAAGCAGGCTCATCTTCTGCTAGAGCGTCGGATCCCCAAATCCATATTGTATCGCTGTTATGGTCTCATTGTACATTGACGTCGTTGATCCCGACTACGAGAGTTGTGAAATGTATACATTGTTGTCCAGTCCCATACGTGCGATCCCTCGTCACAACGCGCACCTCGTGGGATCAGAAGGCCAAAGCCAAGAAGCTGAATGGAGGTCAACCAGCGCCACAATCCTGCATCACCCGGCCAGCATACCCCAGGATCATACCCATACCACCGATCGGCGTGATCGGACCCAGAATCTTGCCCGTCCGCTCCCTCGCTAGCACGAGCCCAAAGATGGATCCCGAGAAGATGATCGCACCGCCACCGATCAAACCCGCGGCCCACTTGTTGCGTCCGTGCCGAGGGTGAAGAGAGATGGCGAGGAGGGAGAGACCAGAGTAGATGAGGTAGGTTGAAGCCGTCTGCCACGATTGCACGCTGGCGGGTGGGACGCGGGCTTTCAAGGCGTGCGACCCGAAGGCGTTGGCGGTGATGCCCGTTGCGGCTGCGATGTAGCGTGAGCGCTGATCACCGAGTCTTGTCATCACATACCGAAGACAGCCCCTGCTTTCCAGACGAGTTGAGGGTTCATGCTGAGCTCTGATGATTGTATAGGCCAACCTTCGTCGTCTCGGCGTCTCGGGTGAACCATTCAGTCACGTGATCCTCTTCTTAAACATCCTCAACTCAGTCTTCGAGTCTTCCGATGGGCAGACAGCCGCTTGAACGGCATCTGGGAACTCTCGGACGTGCTGGCAGAGATATGGAGAGGCTCAGGTGCGGCAAGCCATGGTTTTGGTCCTGGGCGGCGGATAGAGGAGTAAAGGGGATCGTGACGCTTGCGCTTTTTGGAGTGATGCCACGATCTGGAAAGTTGTGTAGGGGCTGGACCATGAAAACGTGTCCCCAGCGGAGCCATGCCCATGCCTGATTTCACCTGTAATCACCACATGTACCGGCTCTTCAACCTTGAGCCCGTACGATTGTGTGCGCCCCAGTTGTGCATGATTACCCGGGAGACAAATACATGACAAGTCAATGACAACATCTCGTCCATCAAGCACTCCTCTCCGCTCGTTGCTTTGCTGCGGTCGCCATCATGTTCAATGCTGAGTAACATGTCAGCAACATCTCACAGATGCCAAGGCGTCATGACTCACCTGAGCCAGCTTTGAACCACTGTATCTGGTTCTAGAATGTCATGTCAGCCAAGTGTGCGCTCAAAAGACCACAACGCGTACCTCGTTAAAGGTGTGCGAGACCTCAAACTCGTCCTTGGACCCGTCCTCGTGCTTGACGAGCACCTTGAGGTTCTTCTCTGGCGCAAACGAGTCAAGGCCGACGATCGAGAGCTTGTCGGTACCCTTGATCTTGTCGTAGTCTGCGGGGTTGGCGAACCAGAGAGGAAGCAGACCTTGCTTCTTGCAGTTGGTCTCGTGGATACGAGCAAATGAACGGGTGATGACTGCACGGCCACCGAGGAAACGGGGCTCCAGAGCAGCGTGCTCACGCGACGAACCCTCTCCGTAGTTCCAGTCACCGACAACGACCCATGGGATGTCGTGGTCACGGTAGTAGGCGCCGACGGTGGGGACGGCACCAAACTCGCCAGTGACCTGGTTGATGACCTCGTTCGCCTTGCCAGAGTCTGCGTTGATGGCCCCAATCAGGCAGTTTTGCGAAATGTTCTCGAGGTGACCACGGTACTTGAGCCATGGGCCACCAGCGGAAATGTGGTCGGTGGCTAGGAATGTTAGATCTGCCATTGTTGAAACTTGCAAAACTCACTGCACTTGCCCTCGGCTTTGATGAGGACGGGAGCATCGATAATGTCCTTGCCGTCCCATGGCTTGAAGGGAGAAAGCAGTTGGAGACGGTCAGACTCGGGACTGACGGCAACCTGAACCGTGGTGCCGTCGGCAGGCGGGGCCTGGAAGGTGTTCTCTCCCGGGTCGTATCCCTTGGCAGGGAGCTCGTAGCCCGTAGGGTCGGAGAACTTGAACTCCTTGCCGTCGGCGCCCTTGAGCGAGTCGGTCAGAGGGTTGAACGAGAGCGAACCAGCAAACGCCATGGCAGTCACGAGGTCAGGCGAGGCGACAAAGGCGTGGGTGGCAGGGTTGGCGTCGTTACGGCCGGTGAAGTTGCGGTTGTACGAGGTGATGATCGAGTTGGCCTCGCCCTTCTTGACGTCCTGGCGGTCCCACTGGCCAATGCACGGGCCGCAGGCATTGGCGAGCACGACACCGCCAACGTCCTCAAAGGCGTCGATCATGCCGTCACGCGCAATCGTGGCACGGACCTGCTCGGAACCGGGGGTGATGGTGAACTTGGACTTGGTGTTGAGGCCGTGAGCCTTTGCCTCCTTGGCAATCGAGGCCGAGCGCGACATGTCCTCGTACGACGAGTTGGTGCACGAACCAATGAGCGCAACCTTGAGCTCATCGGGCCAGCTGTTCTTCTTGACCTCCTCGGCAAACTTGGAGATGGGGGTGGCAAGATCGGGAGTGAAGGGGCCGTTGACGTGGGGCTCGAGCGTCGACAAGTCTAGCTTGATGACCTGGTCGTACTCAGAGTCCTTGTCGGGCTGGAGGTTGTGGTTGAACATCTGAGCGTACTTGGCAATGTCGGCACGGTTGGTGGCCTCGAGGTACGAGCCCATGCGCTTGTTGTAGGGGAAGAGCGAGGTCGTGGCACCAATCTCGGCACCCATGTTACAGATGGTGGCCATGCCGGTAGCCGACAGGCTCTCGACACCAGGACCGTGGTACTCGATGATGGCCCCGGTACCGCCCTTGACGGTCAGGGTACCAGCAACGGACAGAATGATGTCCTTGGGAGTGGTCCAGCCGTTCATCTTGCCGTCGAGGTAGACACCGATGACCTTGGGGCACTTGAGCTCCCAAGGAATGCCAGCCATAACGTCAACCGCGTCGGCACCACCGACACCGCAGGCAACCATGCCGAGACCACCGGCGTTGGGGGTGTGCGAGTCGGTACCGAGCATGAGGAGACCGGGCACGGCGTAGTTCTCAAGGATGATCTGGTGGATGATACCCGATCCTGGCTTCCAGAAGCCGATACCGTACTGCACAAGTCAGTAAAGAGCACGGCCCGATCTCACATAGTAATACTGACCTTTGCGCAGGCAGAGGCCAAGAAGTCGTACACTTCCCGGTTGATGTTGATGGCACGTTCCAAATCCTTCTTGCCGCCGACCTGGGCCTGAATCAAGTGGTCACAGTGGACCGAGGTGGGGACGGCGGTCTGGGGGAGACCGGCCGACATGAACTGAAGAATGGCCATTTGCGCAGTGGCATCTTGGCAGGCTACTCGGTCGGGCCGGAGCTTGAGGTACGATTGGCCACGCTCGATGACCTGGTTGTGAGGGTCATCCAAGTGACCGTAGACAATCTTCTCGGCGAGAGTCAGGGGTCGGTTCAACCTGCACGCGTCACGGTCAGCATCGGCTTGTGATTGGCTCGGCGTCCTGTATCCGGTGGCAAGCGATAACGCTGGGATACAGCGCACAAGTAGGCCTTGTGCATACCAAACGAACAATGCGATGGCTATTCGACTCACCTTGAGCGAACAATCTGCAAGTTGTCCTCAATCCGTTGGTAGTTGATGTAGTTGCCCTTGCCAGTGTGCATAGGCGACATCTCAACCTTTGTGTCGCCAATGCGCGAAGCGACCGAGGCATAGCCGCGGGTGCGGAGGCCGAGGCTACGGCCGACAGCCGACGAGAGGGTCCGGGTCGACAGCATTGTGTGTCGAAGTGGGATGCGATGTAGAATGGAAGGGAGGAAGAGCTAGCGCTACAGATGAGTTTTGTCCCGAAGTACTCCTTTGTCCGCGCCGTAGCCGTCTAGAGAGCAGACGGTGGCGTTCAGAGGGAGTCGAGGTGATGAGCTGGTAGTCGTTGGTGAACAAACCGTGTTGGCCGGGCGTGTCCTGGTGACGAGCCCCTTTTGAGCTCGATTTCGCTCCAAGTGGCACTTTGCCTGCCAACGAATCAGCAGCGCCCAGTTTCTCAAGCTACGGCCGTCAACCGCCGATAGCGCCTATTCAGCACGTGACTCGATATGAGATCGTCTGCAGTCCAGCTGCTAGGGATGAGAGATCGTGTGGAGCAGTGTCGAGAACCGCAAAGCAGTATCTCAGTTTCATCTACGTGGGTTTCGGGCCGTAGTTCAACTTGGGCGGCTCGCTCGTCACTTTCTCAAGTCTGAGCTACACTTTCATGTGGCGTACGGCATAACGTCGGTGGTATCCGGCGCGTGTACATAACGTCATCGCTCGGCCGTAGATGCCGGTCAGCGTGCGCTTGGTCTTCGGCGCTTCTATGTACACAAGATTTGTGTGCTCTGATATACAGCCTCGTCGTCCTGAAGCTATACGGAAGGGCCTAGGTCTGCTGCGTTTGCTGTCAGGTCGTTAGAGAGCGGAACTTGGTCACGACTCGCCTGGTCTTCCGTACAACAATGTAAACCCATAGTCCATCATATTCATCATCTAGTCGTCAGGTCAACTGTCATATCATACAAGCACTCGTCATACCCTACTACTCGGTAGCTCCGACCCGCTCTCAACCACTGCCCTGCCGCTTGTCCGGGTTCGCAACGACCAAGGTCGATTTCTTGACAGCCTCATACGTCGTTTGCGGTCTTGGTCGCGGTTTGATACGCTCAGGTGACGGTGACGGCGCATAGCTCGACGCAGGCGAGAACAGCGCCAGTGGCGTCCCAGGCAGGCTTTTCCGGTTGATGGACTCGACGACTTCGCGTACAGGGCGGCGGTGGTGCGCTTTCGTGGCCGGAGGCGTCAGATCGACCGTTGGGCGCGGTGCGGGCGGCGTAATGTTCCGCAGGCCCCAATGATCGGTCGTGCTCGACCTCGGTGTATCGGTCGTAGGACTCTGCGAGAGGGCTGGACCATCAAGTACGACACTGCCGGGCGTCTCGCCTCCTCCCTTCTTGGGCGAGTCGAGCTCGTCCGAGCTCGTGGTACCGTCCGTGCGCTCACGTTCCCGCTGGACAATCACCATATCGCGCATGGTCTGGGCCGAAGCCAGACTCGATACACTTTTGCCATGGGGCGCCTTGGCGATGTCGTCCAACCCTTTCCAAGCCACCGGCGGGCGCGAAGGACCGCTCTGGTGCAGACGCGGATCACTCAGCTCCGGGGTCATCGTCTCGCCAAAGGGTGAA
Source organism: Holtermannia corniformis (assembly GCA_001599935.1). Taxonomy (NCBI): domain Eukaryota; kingdom Fungi; phylum Basidiomycota; class Tremellomycetes; order Holtermanniales; genus Holtermannia; species Holtermannia corniformis. The sequence continues at coordinate 595,412 of BCIJ01000002.1, read as the reverse complement.
TCGATAGGCCAAAGCGAAGGGGGAGGAGCCGGATCTCGAATGTCCATCTCGCGCTTGGAATCGCTTCGAGCACCGAGCAAACCGCCGGTCAAGCGATTCAGAAAAGTGTCGGTTCGCTTGATGGGAACATAGGTGCCTATTTGAGGTGACGCGATAGTAGCGGTATGGATTGTAGCGGGTTCAGCGGCGGATGCGAGCGAGCGACGAGAGCTGAGCGAGGATGGGTCGGACGAGGCGACAGTCTGGTAGCTGACCGGGCGAGGTGGCAAGAGAAGCGCGCCATTCGAAGGATCAGACAAGCTAGGCGACAGTGCATGCGAGTCGTTGAGCGGGTTGTCGGACGCAATACTGAGCGTCCGCGGCGTCGGCACCGGTCCACCCTTGATTGGCGTCGGCACTTCTAGCGAGGCGCCATCATCATCTCGGAAGGGATCCTCTGCCTGCCCCTCCAGCAGACTAGCCGCCGAACGCCACTGCGCAGGGTCGTCTCCTTCCTCGGACAGCGCCCAGTCACTCTCGCGCTCGCGCTCGAATTCGCGGCTATCCTCGTCATGCAGGATATTGAAGCGCCTGCTCTCTGACGTCGGTGTCGATGAGCTGCCGGTACTCAGCACGCGCTTGACCGATCTCAGATGACGCTGGATCAGCGGCACAGGCTGCATTGTGCGTGGACCCTGGACGAGCCGAATCCCGCGTCCGACGGCTGGCGAAATGACAGCTTCGTACGGCCGGGGCCGGGGCGCGTCATGCAGCTCTTGCTCGGTGTCATCGTGCCATGCCGCTAGCAAGCCTGGACCGTCCTTCTCCGTGTCGGCAGTGTATTCGCGCTTTGGTGCGCGGCGGGGGCTGTCGGTCGTGCTGAATGCGGGATATGGTTGGCGCTGGCGACGGCGGCGACGACAGCACAGGAGGAGTAGGATGGCGGCAGCACAAGCGAGTGAACCGAGGACGGCGCCGAGGACGATTGGCAGGATTGACGACTTTTTGCTCTTTGCGTCGTCTGGCTTGTCTGGATGGGTCGGGTCGGTCGGTGACGAAGGATCATTGGAACCTGCAGCTGTAGTCAGTGACCACAGTTGGTAGTGTAGCACGGAAGACGAACCAGTCGCGCTCGTCTCCTTCTCATTCGCACCCTGCTGGCCGGTTCCCGTCTCTTCCGCTTTGTGTCCATCATCCTTGCCTGCGTCACCCGTACTGCCACTGTTACCCGTGGATCCGGTCGTGCCGGTGGTGCCACCATTTGAAGTCGTTTGCGCAGGCGTGAACGAGTCGACGTAAGTGTTGGTCGCGAATGAGAAGACGCTGAGAGAGCTCGTGACGGGTCCAGAGGTACCGTAGCCTGCAGAAAGATCAGCCTGTGCGATCGTGCTCCCAAGTGAGACTCACCACCGAAGAAAACCACTTGGTCGTCGCCGACGGAAACGGCAATGGCGTCAAAGCTTGCGACGGGCGCTGGCGTGCATCAGCGTCGATGCGTCTACTGAAATGCAACAGTGATCGACTCAACACACCATCTGCGACTTTTGTCCACGCCAGCGACGTCAAGTCCAACCGCCACGTATCGCCAGAGACCGTGTCCAGCGCACTCGCAGCACCACCGATCAGCACCAAAGCATCTCCCTTTGCGTTCAGCGCCATCGATGCGCCCCGTCTCGCTTCCGGGACAGTCCCACTAACGTCTACTGTCCGCCACTCGGCCGCTGTATCATCCGTATCGAGCGCCCAGAGCGTCGAAAGTGGCAGCAAGCTCGTCTCGGCTGCCGCCGATAGCGTCATGCCCGACAGCACGAGGATGGTACCGTTCGGGAGTAGTGTTGAGGAGTGATGCCACAGCGCTTGTGGGAGATCTGGCAGAGCTGAGAACGCCGAAGAGGAGTACGCATATGCTGCAGTGTAGGACTGTTGCGAGCCGTCGTCTTTGAGGCCGCCTGTGATGAACGCTTTTGAGCTGGAGCTGGCACACGAGTGATGGATCCGGCGGATCGGCTGTGACGCCCATGACGTCTCTTGATGTGTGAACGAGGGCGCGGGCGAGGCAGACGCATCGATCAGCCAGGCAGAGTCGGCATTGGTCTGTACAGCGAGTGTCGTGCCACCATCACCACCAAAGCTTAGGATCTCGCCTTGGGACCCGCTCGGTGCGAGACAGTGCCAAGCGTACAATGGGGCAGTGTCACTGTCGAGCTGTTGCAACGGCGGCGAGGTAGCTGAGAATGAGGCGTTGAGTGGGAGGAGTAGCACGGTGTTGGTGTTGGGTGCAGACGTGTACGAGTAGCTGTTGGATGGGTCGGTCTTGCCACCTTGGATCAATAGGCGGGGTGGCGAGTCGAGGTAGACGGCTGCATGGCCCCATCTGGTTGGATCATCAGCGGGCCAGCAGGGACATGGATAACGATGAGACCCACCTGCCAACTTGCGTTGCATCGCTCGATTGAGCAGTGGCAACGAGACGGTCGGATGCGTAGGCGTATACGAGGGCGAGAGCGAACACACGAGAGCGTGACAGCGAGGCAGAACGGTGGGACATCTCGCCAGGGGAGTCAAGAAGGCATACAGCTGTATCTTGCAGCTCGTGAGAATGGACCAGTTGAGGAGGTATCGTACGCACCCTGCCACGAGCCGCGAGAGGTCAGGGCCGTGCGAGGCCGTGGTAGAATGCCAATCAACTGCGAGTGTGTCCTTTGACTGTCAGTGGACGGTTTGCCACCCGCTGCCGGGCTCCTCCGACGTTTCTCGCACGCAACCAGGCTAGACACCCGAGTGTGCTCGCTTGACAAGGTGCCAACGAAAGACTGATGGCTGAGGTTGTTTACGAGTTCGGGGATTGCAAACGTAGCCAAGTGTACGGATAGGGGCGATCAGCGAGCTCGGAAAGGAGGTCAGTCACGTGGAACCGAGATAGTTACCGCGAGACGGAGCACGGTGAGGTGGACAAGCTCGAGATCCGACAGGCAAGAAGCTACCGCTGTAACGTACAGTGATGAGCTGTAGATCACAAGTACCATAACAAGGTATGCTGCAAAGACCCCGTGTGCGGAGACTCAATGCTTGCGTTGGGTTGGGACGGCCCGGTCTCGACGCACCGTGCAAGCAGCAGGAAGAGTGGGGCACCCGACTGCTCGAACCAAACACGACGCTCGCCACCAAAGTGGCACTGGCTCACGTCCCATCGGCGATAAGCACAAGTGCCACACTCTGCCATTGGCCGGTCCCACGCTCGGATCAGATTTGCTCCCGCGGCCGGTCCTGCCCCGCCTGGCGCTGCCCGTACCGTTTTTCGACCGGACAAGGCCACTGGTGCTGAGCTCAACAGTCGGTCAGCAAGGTCAGTCGACGCAGACCCAAGGCCAACACCACAGGTGCTGACGAACGACTGCACAGATGGGTATCGACATCCGCAAGCACCACGTCAAAAAGGGCGCGAGGCAGGCGCCCAAGAGTGAGGACCCGTACCTCCTCTTGCTCGTCAAGGTGTGTTTGGGCCGCCATGTTTGGGAAGAGGAAGAGGACTGATAGGGGTGATAGCTTTACCGCTTCTTGGCCCGCCGTACCGACGCCCGGTTCAACAAGGTCATCCTCAAGAGGTTAGCTTTGGATGGAGGATGTGGTGGTCTGGTCGGGTGCAGGGACCGTCGTACGGGTGGATCGCTCAAGGCGTGCTCTGTGCCGTCCAGAATCTACACATTGTGCAGATCCTGTTTGCGGCACGCCACGTACGACTGCGCCTGGGAGGATGCAAGCGTGGAAGAGGGAGAGACCGACCAGACCACGCATCCGTACGCACCTCCGTTCATGCACTGACCCACTCAGGTTGTTCATGTCCAAGATCAACCGTCCCCCCATCTCCATCTCGCGCATTGTCAAGGAGACGCGCGGCTCGAACCCCGACGGCTCCAAGACCGTCGTCGTCGTCGGCACCATCCTCGACGACGAGCGCCTTGCGACCGTGCCCAAGCTCTCGGTCGCCGCCCTCAAGTTCACCCGCTCGGCCAAGGAGCGCATTGAGAGCAACGGCGGCGAGGCCATCACCCTCGACCAGCTCGCCCTCCGTGCCCCTACCGGTTCCAACACTGTTCTCCTTCGCGGCAAGAGGAACGTGACTGAGTAAGTTGTCTGCATTGTAACGCATAGGTCCAGAGGGCTGATGATCGACAGGACCGTTGCCCACTTCGGTGGTCCCCTCAACGGCGGCAAGCCGTTCGTCCGGTCCAAGGGCAGGAAGTTCGAGAAGGGTCGTGGTCGGAGGAAGGTCAGTCACCCTTACCCACCCTCTCAGTCGTCCTACGAACAACGGCTGACCCCCATCTCAGTCCAAGGGCTTCAAGATCAAGTCGTCGCACAAGTAAACGCGCTGCGCTCGGTCTTTGTTTTCCTTTGTACCCTCTTCCCTGGTCGGGCCTCGTCCGGGCGGGCTTGTGCCATATGGTCTGTGCAGCGATGTCAGGCTTTACGATGATTATCGGGCTTCGGCTCGGGCTGTGCTTTGGTTCGCGGCTTATTTGGCGTGAACAGGCCGATCGCTGATGCTCTGATGCGGCTTTCAGAGTGGTGAGGCATTGACGCGAACAATGAGGGGTATAGCATTGTCATCCGAAACGATTTGTACAACCGCCGAGCATCCAACATACGGTTGGCTGCAACGGCGTGGCGTGCCTGCCGGAGTGAGCCGAAGGGTCCGCCCCGGCGCGAAGCGGGCCGGTCAAGAGTGCAGCACCAACCGAATGCACGATATTTCCAGTCAGTAGCTCTGTCTGTAACGCACGCTCAAGCTGTATCCAGCGCTCCCACTGCAGTATTGAAATGATGCACACTCGACTCGGGACGGGCGCAGCGCGGGCGGCTCGCGTCGCTCGAGCTCGAGCTTTCACAAGCTCAAGTACGGTTCGGCAGGCTGTTGAGCGTGTTCGAGGCGCTGCAAGTGGGGGCAACGGAGCGAGAGCTGGGGCAGCTGTCACTGCTGGTGTCATCGTATGTGTCTGTATCGGCCAGCATGCCGCGCCAGCACTAATAGCTAAACAGGTAACTGTCGGCGCGTGGTCAATCTACTCATACCAGCTCGTAGCCGACTCGAACGTAGGCGCGGCGAATGCAGCAAAGGAACAAGATATCGCCAAGGCGCACAGTAAGCGCGATGGGCTGATCGACATGAAAGAGGTCGCGTCACACAGTCGGTTCGATAGCGCGTGGGTCGTGGTCGATGGCGATATATGGGAGTGAGTGGCGGATTGGCGCGACGACTGGGAGCTGACGAGGATGATAGTGTGACTGCTTTCATGGCGCAACATGTCAGTCGGTTTGGGCTTGGCTAAGGACATGGCAGCTGACGCACGCTCAGCCAGGCGGTTCAAGAGTCATCCTCGAAAACGCCGGCCAAGATGTCACGTCAGTCCTCTCACTCTCAATAGCCCCGGTTCCCACTGACAACACCAACAGATCCGTCTTCTCCGCTATCCACCCTCCTGGGACACTGAAGAAGAACCTCTCGGGCGATCTGCTGATTGGTAAAATCGACCCTGCGACTCTGGGTGCCGCTTCGGACATTGCGCGCAAGGAGCGGGAACGGATCCAAGCTGCGAGAGACGCTTTGCCGCCCGTGGAGAAGGTCTTGGGGCTGGCAGAGATGAAGGTGTGCTGCTACGGCGTGGATCGCAAAGGTGTAGGACTGATATGCCTAGCGCTTGGCAGAGACGGTCCTGTCAGATCGCGCGGCGCTATACTACCGCAGCGGATCAGACAACGAGATCAGTGAGTGAATGCATATACGTCGGTACATGACATTGAAGCTGACTGCGCAGCGCTGCGCAACAACACGTCCGATTTCCTCACATGCCGCTTCGTACCCCGCGTTCTCGTCGACGTCGGCAAGATCAGTCCTCAAACTACAATCTTTGGCAACCCATCGCCATTACCGATCTACATCTCGCCGGCTTCGAACGCATTGATGGGTCACCCCGAGGGCGAGCGGAATATCGTACGAGGTGCGGCCAAGACTGGGATCTTTCAGGGTAGTGAGTGGCAGGTGGGTTAGGTGTGCATATAGGTGCTGATGTAGTCAACTAGTCTCGGCGGCATCATCTTTGCCGTTCGAGGATATTCTTGAGGCCAAGGATGAGATCGAGGAAGAGCTCGGATCGCCGATGAACATGGGCTATCAGATCTATATCACCCAGGACCGGAGTGTGGCGGCCAAGCGTATCGAGCAGGCACGAGAGGGCAAGGTCAAGTGAGTGACTCCATGACAAGCGTGGCTGGTGATCACTAACGCCTCTCAGAGCCTTCATGTTGACGGTCGACTCGGCAACGCTCGGCAATCGCGAAGAGAACGATCGTCTGAACGGACTCAAGGGTGATGTGCGTTGATTGTTCCCATCGCCCACATTGTTCGCTGATCCTCTTTGCAGGCGGAACCAGGCGTACACATGGACGCAGCAGACGGCGGTGACTTTTTTCACGATGCGCGGATCACATGGGACGATCTCGCGTGGGTCAAGAGCATGACCAAGGACACGCCGCTATATCTCAAAGGCGTGTCTTCCCCCGAGGTTCGCTCTATTCGTAAGCAATGTGCGACATGTGCTGATTGGATACAGGACGTGCAATTGGCAAAGGATCACGGTTTGGCGGTATATATCATGTATCACCCTCGAATGCGTGGCTTATAGCGACTTTAGGGCGTCATCTTGAGCAATCACGGTGGACGGCAATTGGATCGGTCAGCCCAGTCATACCTAACCTGTTGCTTGACGCTGATTCATGCCAGCGCGCGATCTGGCTTCGAGTCACTCAAAGCGCTGTACGCGCAGAAGCCTCAGCTGCTGAAAGAGCTTGAAGTGTACATCGACGGCGGCGTCACGCGGGGCGCTGAAGTCTGTATGGCGCTCTGCCTCGGCGCAAAGGGCGTCGGGTTCGGCCGCGCCTTCTTGTACGCGCAATCGGCTTATGGCGAAGAGGGTGTGATTCGGACGATTCGAAGTGAGTTGTGCACCATTTAGCACGCGGGACAACGTTGACGCCCTAGTCCTCGAGCGCGAGATCAACATGACACTACAGCTCGTCGGTGCCAAGAGTATCAAAGATCTCAAGCCCGAGATGCTAGAGTGCCTGAAGAACCGCTGGGGCTTGCCATAAACCATCCATCTGCATGTATCCACCATCAACCCATAGTCTCCTCGGATTGCCTTTACACGATCAAAGCTCATCGACTGTTCGGTCCGCCTGCTGCGCGAACTCTGGCTTTCCGTCAACGCCAAGGGCCAGCAGAGAAATGAAGTCATGAACCATGTCGGCCGCGGCGATGGCCGAGATCTCAGCTACGAAAGTGTCAGAATCATCAAGATTGATTGCATCACAGCCACTCACCGTTGGTGTCATACGCGGGTGATAGTTCAACAACGTCAAACGCAACAATGTTGAGCCCGATCAGCGAGTGGATGATACGGCGCAACTCCCGGCTCGTCCAACCTGAGAGGTATACGGTCAGTGACCTGCACTATATTGGATAACTATTGGCTGCTCACCACCCGATTCCGGTGTACCGGCTAAGGCTTGTCAGCTGCAGTTGTCGCAAGCGCCGTCTCACTCACTTGCGGGGACATAGCTCGGGTCCATGACGTCTACATCAAGGCTGATCACAACGGGACCGGTGCCTATGCGAGTCTTGATCTTGTTCGCAATCCAGTCGACGCCGTGATCATCAATATCGAAAGTATGAATCAGATCAAATCCAGCCGTCACGTCGTCGTCAAGATCGTTTTGACCCTGCAAGCGAGATTAGTTCCAGCAACGACGAACATGGTCTCCATAAACCTCACAGCAAAGCGAGTTCGGATGCCTGCATGGATCGAAGCGTTGGGCTTGATAAAGCCTTGCTCGTACGCGTGCCAGAAGAAAGTGCCGTGATTGACATCGGCCTGGAGCGAGACGCTGCCTAAGTAGCGGTTCGGGTTCCAGCTGTACGTATCAGCACATGACCCGCGCATACAGGTCGGACATACGTGTCAATGTGGGCATCAAAGTGGATGACGGAAACGGGGCCATAGACTTCGTGAAGTGACTCCAGGATGGGTAGTACCTGCTTATGCGTGAGCGACAGTCATATCAACGAGGGAATGACGCACGATTGTGTGATCACCACCAAGAGCTGTACAGTATCAATACATACGTTGCCTTGTACTATCACTCACCAACTAGACGCGGGTGGTATTCCCCGTCAAGGCCCTTTTGCATACCCAGCTTCTCCATCTGGTCTGGCGAGGCCACCTTGTGGTGCAGAAGCGAGCTGTATGCAGCATTGACTTGGGCGATGGCAGTTGCGGGGTCGAACGGAGTCACCGGGACGTCCCCGCAGTCGAGCTGTGCGAGTGAGCTAGCTGGGATGCAGCACGTCTGACGCACCACTTCAAGACCTGCATCGTAGGGGTTGATCTGCAGCCTACTCGACCAGCCACGCTGAGGTCGCTGGCGACGCGAACCTTACAAGCCTTTCAGCAACACAAGACTAAACTCTCGTCGCAAGACCCACCGCTTCGCAACCCGTACGGCCCGAATCGCGCTCCAGGACGGAACGAGACCGCAGAGTCAAATGGAACACCTATCAAAGCGATGTCGTACTTTGCATCCACTTCTTGCAGGCAGACCTTGTGCGGCAAGTGTGCAAAAGTGGTGATGCCGGAGAACGGGAGATCAATCTGCTCCATGAACTTGGCGTTCCATGGGTCCTTTTGGGCTGAAGCACCGTGAGATCCGTGAGCAACGGCAAGTAGTGGCGCAGACGCCAGCGCAAGAGCTGCAAGAGTCGAGAGCATGCTGATTGTCCAAGACCAAAGCCAGACCGTCCGCTGGAAACCATTTGGGCTGAATAAACGAGCAAATGTCAAACGAACCACGTGTCGGACCTTGGCGACGACTCGGTCCCTCGGCAAGCAAGCGAGCATCGTCGACATGCATGCGGATTACAACTTGGAGTAGGTTGGTCAGATGCCCGGACGGTATACCTGCATAATGTCAGTTCTCTCGCACAGTCGCAGATGAACGAGACTGACCAAGATCTTGCCACTCTTGAGATCGTCAAACCTGTAACTGACTTCCTCGGACGCCTGCACCTTGTCAATTCTCGCTCCGCGAACGCAGAAAAACTCACTCCGCGATCTACCTGCAACACGCGCAGCTTGTGCTTTTTGACCTCAAACTCGGAGACAATGCCGACCAATGGTTCTTCGACTGATCCAACGTGTTGCTGGTACGACTGCAAGCCTTTCTTGCCCTTGAGATGGGCATCATGCAAAGCGACCACGTCTCCCGGACGAGGCTGAGTGACAATATCAGACGTGTTTCGCAAGCATGACAATACGTACCTCGTCGTAACGCTTGAGTACCGAGCCCGCCTCTTGCTCAAAGACGAGCTGTCCCCAGCCTTGCGAGGGCTGCTGCAATTGAGTGTGGGCGAACGCTGTCACGACAAAGCCAACCGAGCTTCCGTCCTGCACATTTGTCAGCGGCGTTGCAATCGTCTACTTTCAGACCTACACCCAGGTTTGCCCGGCGACCCTGATCGAAGAGGTTACGAGCGGCACGGTAGAGACCTTGACCGTATTGATGTGACGCTTGCTGCAGGTCGCCATACGACGGGCGGTGCTGCCCCATTGACTGACGCGGTGCCGGGCCTTGATCAATCGATGGCTGTCGCACTGACGCCTGTCGCTGGACCTGAGCTGGACCAGTCGATGACCTGGAAGCAGTGGATGCACTGCGCTGATGCACCGGGGAAGAGGGCACCGCGGCAGGTGGAAGTGGAGGTGGTTGCGTAGGGCGTGGTGGCGGCGGGGGAGCGTGCTCTGGCTCGTCCATCATGAGCACTGCAGGCTCATCTGCCAGAACCCAATCACCCGAAACGATCGAGCTCGATGGTGGGATCTCGTCCACCGGGGCAACCGCGGGGACTGCCGAGGAGCTCTGGCGCTTCGCGTCAACACTATGACGGTTGCCCGTCGATGGGACAGGGGGGCGGTGACTCAGAGAGTCTTTGCGGGCCGGTGAAAGTGGAGCTGGGCTTGCGGTCTCACCAACGGTCGGCAAGGGGGGCAGAGGTGGAGCCAGCGGCTCGCGCGGCGGTGCTGGTGGAGGGCTGCTAGGAGCAGCTGTAGGACGTGGTGGTGGGGGTGGGGCTTGCTCGTCCTCTTCCTCTGCTGCTTCCGCTTGCTCTTCCTCCATCTGCGGCGCTGGTGGAGGCGGCAGAGGGCGAGCTGCAGGGAGAGCTGGAGTTTCCTCCCTATCGGCCGGCGTTTCCTCGTGCGGAACGGCTGTAGGTCCACCTGGGTTGAACATGCCGAACCCAAGTGATCCACCAGCGCGGAGTCGGGCAAGAGTGGCAGCTCTGCGCTTTGCCTGAGCCTCTTCAGACTCGTCTTCTTCATCCTGGGCTGGTGCCTGTGCATCGGCACCACCTGTAGTCGCGTTGGATTCACCACCAACGGGCGACGCGGACAAGTCCTCGGCGACTTCTTTTGCCGGTGCCGGCTCAACCTCTTTATCCGTCGACGATGCCGATGGCTTTTTGAACGTCGGCGGTGGCATGCCGAATTTAAGTCCACCCAGCTTTGCCATACGAGCAGCGATGCCCTGACGGCGGGCGGCCTCTTCGTCCTGTTCAGGTTCAGCCACTGCTTCCGAAGTGGTCGTTGGCGAGCGTGCAACCTCTGGAGCAATGGGCGACGATGGGGCAGAGGGCGCGCGTGGCGCCGCAGTGACGACCGGCGGCAGTTGGGGCTTGGGTACCGCGGCTTCCGGACGAGGTGGTGGCGGTGGGGCTTCGTCTTCGTCCCCCACTGCTGCGACCTCGTTCTCCAGGTCCGGTTCGTCAACGCTTCCATGAGCCCCGTGAGGAGGGAAGCTGATAGGCGCTGGCGGCAGCGCAGCAGCCGGAGCATCATGCGAGCGCCTAGGAGGCGGTGGAGGCGCCTCGTCTTCCTGCTCCTGCTCGGCATCTCCATCACTTTCCAGCTCACGCTCATCTTCCGACTCGTCGCGTGGCGGGGGTGGCAAAGTTGCTGCTGGAGCCTGCTCAGGACGTCTTGGGGGTGGAGGCGGTGCCTCCTCATCCTCAGACTGCTCGTCGCCATCGCTGTCGTCCACAGGCGGCCGGGCCGGAGGCGGCGGCAGAGCGCCCGCAGCACCATTCTCAGGCGTTGGCGGTAGCGCCCGCGGCCCTTGAGGACGCGAGGGCGATGGCGGCAAGCGACGTGGTGGGGGTGGAGGAGCCGCTTCGTCCCCATCGTCTCCTTCTAGCTCGTCTTCCGCGCCTTGGGCCTCGGCGTCCTCTTGTGCGTGCTTGACTTCTATCTCGTCTTTTGGGAGACCAAGTAGGCGTACTGGGGGCGGAGGCGGCGCTTGCTCGTCCTGCCCATCGTCGTCGTCGGCGCCAGATGTGGCAACTGACAACGCTTCCGCCGGCGCAGCTGGCTGAAGGGGCACGACCGCGACCGGTGACAGAGATGTCTGAGCGTCGTCTTCAATCTCCTGGTCAGCCGCAGCAGGCTCCAGGTGCAGTCTACCAAGCTTGGCCTGCTGCAGGACATCCACCTCTTCTTCCTCTGCTTGCTCCTTCTCTTCGTGGGCCCCGATGTCTTCAATTCCCTCACCACCCCTCGACAATGCAATAGCCTCATCAGCCACTCCCCGCTGCGCTTCAACCGGCGCCATCGCGATCCCAGCCGCCTGCGCACCATCCGCACCATGTTCCCCGCGTCCAAGATCTTCAGCTTGCCTTTCCTGCGCTAGCACCTCTTCCGTCTTGGGCAGCGGGTTCTCCTCGCTGGGAATCTGGAGTGGTGGATCGTCGTACGGCGTTTGAGGGACGTCGGTCGGTTTCGAGTCGAGTGATGCGGAGGGAGAGGGCGTGGCGGCTGCTCGGCGCTTGGGAGGTGCGGCGCGGCGTGCGATCGCCGGCATCTTGATTGACTGTGGTGCAGCTGGAGGTACTGCAGGCTCCGAAACCATCGTCCCTTGCGCTGATGCCCCAGCTGCTTCTGGGACTGTGACGTCCTGACTCGGCTCATTGCTAGGCTCCGATTCTTTCGTCAGAACCTCCACGGACGGGTCGGACTTCTCCTCTGTAACAGGCGTTTCAACAGGCTCCCCGGCTGGTGCAGCCGCTACGGATTGGACATCCACCGAAGGCTTCTTGGCCGGGATCGGTCGAGCTGGCGGCAACCCCATTGGCCCTCTCGCGCCCAATTTCGCCATACGGGCTGCGATCGCCGCCCTGCGTGCCTTCTCCTCGTCCTCCTCATCTGGCACTGGCTCGCCCTCTTGTTCAACAGCTGCAGGTGCAGCCATCGGATCCGACATCTCCCCACCTTCCTCTTCGGCCGGTGGTGTCGGTGCAGTAGGACGTTTCCACACTTTCGGCTTGACGGGCGGTGCTGCAGCCTGAGCCGGCTCGGTCGGTGCTCCGAAGGCCCCGGCACCCTTCAGCGCCGCCATGCGTTCCTTCAATGAACCACCTTTGGTGATTGAGCTCAAGGCGTCGGAAGCTGACATGCCCGCTGTGGGTGTCTCCTCTGGCTGTACCTGCGTCTGCACTGCTACTGGCGTCGACGTTAAACCTGCAGCAGGCTTGGGACCACTACCGCCCGTGCCAGCGGCAGCAGCTTCGGCCGCTTCCTGTTCTTGTCGCAGTTTCTGGCGCTGAGACCATGTCAGCCCTGTACCGGCCGGTTTCGGCTTGAGTGCTGGGGGTGGGGCCGTGGCTTTGGCTTGGTTGAAGGCGGCGATACGGTCGCGGAAGGATGAGGGTTTGGGGGGCGAATCGGAGGCGGTCGGTGTAGGTTGGGTGGTCGGTACGGCTGCTTGAGCTGGCGGCGGCGGAGCTGATGCCGGTGCTTGAGCTTGCACTACTGGAAGTGCAGGCGTCGGTGCCGACTCGGTCGGAGCTGGCTCGGAGGTCTCTGTAGTTGAGACCTCTTTCTGAGCCGGTTCGACAGGAGCAGCCGCAGCATCTGGAATCGTAGGAGGCTCCACATCCAGGTCCGTAGCTACCGCTTCTCGAGTCTCAGCTGGATCACTCTGCTGCTGTGGCGGTTCCTCCACCGTCTCCTCGACAAAGTCCTATCAAACCCGTATGAGCTCCTGCATCCCCACACCCTCAGCCGCGCATACCTTTGGGAACCCACCGCTACGCGAGCCATCGAGCGTCTCACCGACCAGCCAGTCTTCATCTTCTGGTGATGGTCCCGTCACCCTGATCCTGCGCACGGATGGATTAGCACTGACGATCGTGTGCGACTGCACCGCCACGTCGAGGGGCAACTCACGTCTCGCCTTTGAGGAACGAAAGGTCGGTCGTGTGTGGTGACTTGTATTTCAGTCTGTGATGTGTGTTGTCAGCAAAGCAGATGGCACGGCGTGAACAACGGTCACGGACATTGTCTTTACCAGGTAGGGGTATGCCATGGTGGCTGGCGAGTGTGATGCGGTCCCGCCGGTTGAGTGGTTGTTGTGAACCCGGCTGAGATCTGATCGATCGAGTCTCTATCGCACAGTGCGTGCTGTCAGTGATGTTGCTGATGGTGTTGATGTGGTGTTGATGTGCAGAGCTGAACTGTCTGGTGCGGTCCGTGCATGACGCTCCGAGATGCCACGTGGCGCCGGCCTGACACTTTTACACCGCGGATCACATTAAACGAGCACCACGTCGCGCTCCGTGCTGTCGATGGGTCATCGGGCAGCAGCTCATTCACTTTCAAGCAGCAACACGGCAAGATGGACGCAGACCCTCTCTACCACGTAAAGCAACTCTTCTACCAGGGCATGTCTCTCTTCGTCTTGGCGCAGACAGCACGACTGACACTCGACAGCTTCGTACAAAGGTGGCTCACGATCAGACCAGCTAGCCACATGCGCAGTACTAACACCCTCTAGCCTGCATCACAGAAGCCGCTCCAGAATCCCACACAGACTTTAGCAACCCCGAAGACCTCTCGCGCACGCTGTACGCCGCACGCGCCCACCTCGCGCTCTCCGACCCCGATGCTGCTCTTGCGCTCTTGTCCGCGTCGGCCGAGAGCGAAGACGCGCCGGCGTCGCTGAAAGCCGTGCATGCGTTTGCCCACTACCTGTCTGCTGCAAGTGCAGAGGACAAGGCGGCCAAAGTGGAAGAGATCCGTGACCTCGTGTTGGAGTTTGAGGGAGAGGACCAAGCTCGGAAAGAGGAGGAGGGCGTTGTGCGCGTAATTGCTGGCACAGTCTTCGTACTGGAGAGCGAAGTCGAGGAGGCCGTCGCGACGTTGACAGAGGGTAGCGGCAAGACGGATCTTGAATGGTCAGTCTGCTCATGTCAGCCTGTCATACAGGTCGACGGCCAGCCCGTTGATCACGGCTAACATCTCTTCCGCAGCACCGCGGTCTTGGTCCAGCTCCTGCTCTCACAGAACCGCAAAGACCTAGCGCAATCGACCTACACCTCGGCCAAAGCGATCGACGACGACTCGCTCCTGCTGCAAACGATCGAAGCTTGGATCGGGCTCAAAACGGGTTCCCGAGCCCTCCAACAGTCCTACTACCTGTACGAAGAGCTCTACCAGCTCCCGAACGGTCGGACCGGTCCCGTCTTTGCGGCGCACGCGGCCGCGCACCTGTTGCTAGGGCACGTAGACGAGGCCAAAGCCGATATCCAGGAAGCTCTAGGTCGGGACCTCGGTAGCCAGAAGGCAGAGGTGCTGGCTGTCGCTGTCGCGCTCGGGATCCCCGATGCGCTCGAGTACGTCTCGAATGCGCGCTGGAGCTAAACTGACGCACGAGATAGACAACTCAAAGCGACAGACGCGTCTCACCCGCTCGTTCACGACCTGCAGGCCAAGTCGGATGCGTTTGATGCGGCGGCCGCAAAGTTTGCGATTGCAGCTTGAGCGCGACCGGCGGGAGATCGCATGTAGGAGCTTGGTTTGTACGTCATGCACAGAGTGCGGCTATCCGTATCGCAAGCGCTGCGAGCGGGACGCGTAACGCGCAAGCTTTGTCCTCAGGTACGACGGCGCTTGACTGATTGTATGGGGATATGACTACATATGTGGGGACATCAGTGATCGCAGCAGGCAAGGCTCCTCGATGACATCACGAACGAGCAGCTTTCTAGAATCACACGCATGTCTGAGCGCTCAACGGTAGATCGGCACGCTTGCACTCGCTACTCGTCGAGTGTCTTCCAAATGCACTTGTTATCCCTTGTGGCAACCTTTGAGCCGTCAGAGTAATTCCAATCGTCAGCATGGTTGCCGCAGACGCTCGACGTTGTGAGCGATCACAATGTGAGCTGATCACGCCAACGCCTTCCTGAACCGTGAAGACATTGCTATCGTCTCGATGATGTTGTCATCGGTGACCTGACCAATGTCGGATGCATTGCGCCGCGCAGCAAGCTCACAGCAGAACTGCTCATTCGGCGCAGCGTCACTCATGATTGTCTGTCGGTTGTAGCGTACCAAGAACGCCGATCGATGCTCTCATCTCATGATGTAGCGCTCGCCTTCTCTGACACGCTCAAAAGAGCCCCTGTCAATGAAAGGTTGACCATCAAGCACCGTCGTGCAATCGCGATGACCCCGCCAGGATCTCGCCCTTGCTCCTCAACGGTCATTTGATAGCCGTACGCAGCACTTTAGCATGCGTGACGTTCAACAACGCACTGCATCTCATCGCTAGCATGGGATGCCCAGACTCTCACTAGGTCTCTATGACATCCGCCGCCAGAATCTTGGGTGCTCCCGGATGCTCTGTACACTCCTGCACGGGCTTGCCGCACACCCGGATACCGGTCATTTCACCCCCATGCTCTCCATTTCAGAAGCTGAGAGCTTGCTCGATATCCGTCACCTTGAGTTTTTCAGATATACGCACTTAGTCCCCACTGCGGATGGCTATCTGGGTTGCGTGCGCGTCCATCTTCTGAAGGACCAACTCGGTCTTGCCATCGTATTCTATAGCTTCCGAGCTACCATACAGAGATATGCGCGGTTCTCCGGAGAACCGCAGTATTGTTCGGTGGACGAAGCGGACGTCATCTGGCTCTCTCGGTGGTCTCATGCAACGGTGACATGGCCAAGCGCCATCCGAAGCTCGTCTTCTATCAAGCCCTGAGCGCTGGCAATAATTGAAGTGCATGATTACGCGACCCAAAGGGTTGTTCGACATCTCGTATCCCGTTGCCTTCTCCAGTGATCCCTTTGAAATGGTCTGCTTCCCACCTTGAGCCTCATAGATTATGCATGCTCAACGGCTACCACCCCCTACCCGGGGTACTCCGTCCACTAGCCGGTCTACTCCCCGCGGGCCCGCCGCCAAGCCAGCTATTCGCACGCGCCATCGCTCTGCCCGCTGGGCTCCCTCTTGGACTCGCTCCAAGATGTGTACTGGATGGGATGAAGTCCTTTTCGCCACTGACGGCTTGCTGGACGTGGAGTTGTGCCCGGTTCAGGACGCGCAAGGCGAAGGCCGCGACCGTCCATACGCCGCCTGGCATGCGTCAGTCCGTGCAAGGCATTGACGGAGTGGAGCAGACGTACCGATGACGCCGACGAGTCGGATCAAGAACTGGTACAGTGTGGTTGTGCGCTCTCGTACCAGCAGGCTCATGGCTTCGACGTCATACTTGAAGAAGATGCCCGGCACGCCATGGCCATGCTCGAACGAGCGGTAGTTTTCCGTCACTGCATACTACGCAGCTGTATCAGCGACTGAACAAGGCTTCCAGTAGGCGCACGCCTACCTGGGATGTCGACAGGATTCGCCTTCGTGCATCGATATATGTCGTTGGCACGATACGGAGGAAGTACGAGTACAGAGCGAACGCTGCGTAATGATGAGCACCTACGTGACAGAAGCGACTCTGCACTGACGCTTTTCGGTGATCTCCAGACTCATGTCGAGCGGCTGCGAGATGGCAGGGAAGAAGGGCCCAAAAGAGAACTCGTGGATCACATGAGACAAGTTCATCACTGCATGACGGTTCAGCAATCACCACGGAGCCGTGTTGGCCGATGCTCACATTGATGATCCGTGTGCTCAAAGCTCATATATCCATGCCCGAGTGTCGTGATGTGTAGATTGGCCGTCACCTTCTTGACCTGCACGCTCCCGTATACCCTGCACGCAGGACCGTTCGCATCCTTGTGCTTTGTTGGGCGGAACGCAGCCGCGGCCTGGATCTTGCGTTGCCGGTCGGCTTTCGAACCCGAGCTTGAGAAGAGGTTGCGAAGGCCTGCGAGGGCCGAGCGGCGTTGATGGGGTGTTCTGCGACGGGCGGAGGAGATGACAGAATGGGCCGACGGGACAGTGGGTGCGGCTTGTTGCCTGTGGTGCGGTGTCAGCAATTGAGCACGTTAGCTCGGTGTGCCTCACTTCATAGACGTCGCTTTGCCGATATCAAAGATGGTCTTTTGATAGTTCAGCGCTGATCGCCAGGCGGTCGTGCTCGCAGACTCACTCCTTCCTGTACAAATTCGTCACTGAGATGTAGCCGATCACCCACGGCGTCTCGCAGATCTATCGATAGGTCTGAACATGATCAGCATCGATGTCAATACGAGCAAGGCGGCACGTACATCGACATGGCATGGCAATGGTCATGTCGACGTTGAGTTGCAGGTCATGCTGCAGCTCCGAGTCGACCCGGAACCGCTGCTCCGGTTCGCCATAGAGATACTCGCCCAAGTCGTTCTGCTCTCATCAGCTGCTCGTGCTTGAGCGTATGACGATTTGACGCACCAAGACGAGCAAGAATATGATGACGCCCACGACCGCGGTCAGCACTCCACCGCGCCTCGAGCGGACCGTATACGTCGATTGCACCTGGTCTGGGTCAGTACGCGAATCATACACCCTGTGTTCCAACAGGCAAGCCCCGCGTGTACTACACACCTTTGGGAAAGCATCAAAGCTCTTCAACGGGGCAATCTTGTCGAGCTCGTCCAAGATCGACGTCGACGGGCCATCTGGACCATCGAGAGGACTGCGTGCTGGCCGGGATGGGATGTGGGAGATCCCGAGGTGAGGCTCAAACGACATCGCTGGACAGGCAGTTGTGCACGGTCGCTATGTAGCTGGACATCCTAGCACGCGTGGCAATCTGGCGAGCCTACAATGACATCTTGGGTGCACGTGGCTCTAGGCGGAGGAATAACACTGCGAGAGTGTGAGCGGCTGGTCACTTGTGCAGAGGAGACTTGACTGTGTACACTGCGAGCCAGTAAGGAGGGAGACGGCTACTTGTCTGCGAGTAGTGCGTCGCACAACCTGGATTTCAAACTGCGGTCCGGCATCCGCGCTACGCTACACGTTGGTTCGTTCGGTCACAGCAACTACTGCGCCGGTATCATCTGCAGCTCGTGTGTGTGTGGAAGATTGCATAGATACTTCTGAGGATTTTGGCATCACCTTGCGGCCTCGGTAGCCCCTTGTGGCAGCGACGCCAGCCGAAAATGTCAGGCAAAGGATGATGACCTCAGCAGTGCCTGAACGTCGGCGAATAGTCAAATGGCAGACTAGACATCCTGCTCTGGCCAGTGCTCTGGTGTCTCGATCCGCCGCTCTGCATCACTCTGGATCCCGTATCCGACCCTCAGGTTCATTCCAGCACACGGCTTTGGCCCGCGTACGCACGCCTGACGCCCTAACTTGTCAGTTTCATGTGCTGCAGAGACAATCGGTGCTTCCGTACCGCCCGGCTGCGTCTTCCCTGCCTCTCGTAAGCTGGCGACCAAACATCCCGAACGTCGCTACAAGGTCGAGAGCGCGAAAAGGTCAAGGTCAGGAATAGTAAGCAAGCTGGAGGATCAACGTAGGCATGACTCATGCCGAGATCAGCACAACTCGGCGCCAACAGAAAGCCTATCCGGCTGTTCTCGCGTCACCACCCCATCAAACCGGTCAGGTCCGGTTAGCTGCTCAACAACCGATCACATCGTCACCCCACCACCTCTTCTCCAACTGCCTGATATACACGTATCGGGCCAAAGTCTACAGCTTCGAGTTGTTGTCTTGTAGAGGAGATCCACCGAACAGTCTGTGCAGCATCCTGGTCCGGTAGCCGAAACCTTCAGCAAGACTATCGCAGACACGGATCACTGCGTTGGGCAAACGGTGGCTAGTACGTGAGTGCCCTCTTTCTTCTCGTGCTGGAGTGCGGTTGCGGTGCGGTGCGCTTGCTTCCCTTTTGAGCGATGGCGTCGGATAAGCAGTGTGCACGGACCTCGCGCCGAGCCGGCGGGTTACGTTGTTCCCGACGCGTCGTCCTGCAGCGTCCTCGACGGAATGTCGACCATGATCACCCACAAATCGATGTACTGTGGTGAACTGCACAGGAGGCTTCCACTTCTATGCGTGTTGCTGCGCTTCGTAGGAAGGTCTGCAACGCGTTGGGCACCGTGATCCACAATCTGAATCCGCTACGATGCGCATTGTGCACGGTGACCAGCACATACGCGTGGAGACTGCCCGTCGACTCCTTTCGCCATGCTCGGTAGAAGCCCTGATACCGTTGAAGGACCGTTCGACAGCTTTCACTGCCTTGAAACTCCTTTCCCACCCAGAACGTGAGTAGATTAGATCAGCGCCGCCCTGGCGCCGGCCACCCTTTGTTGCCAGCGCACGCTCCCTTGTCCTGCGTGTCCGGCCCCGCCGACCGCTGGGAAGGACATTACCCTCGGACAAGGGGAGTTGCGATCCATTGGCGGTTGGGCTCTATAGCGTCCTAGACGCGCCGGACGAGGGCGTTATTTCTGATCGTGGGCAAGCGGATCTCACTGTCACTACGTCCTCGTGGATCGACCAAGCCGTACCCCTTTGCGTTGCTGACGAATAATGCTCCCCGTTATGCCGATTTCGACCTCTGCCGCGTCCTCGCCCGCGCGCACGCTACACCCCTCGTTCCCGTATCCGACGCCCACTTCTATCCGAAATACTCCGACCATTCGCACCTCTAGTCCTCTGCGTACCTACCCGCCCCTGACGCTCACCACGGTCACCCCGGCCACACCGACGACCTGGTTGAATACGACTCAGCCTGCGAGCTGTATCGATCTCGTACCCAGTCACGGATTGGCGATTGCAGATTATCCTGCTATCGGGCATCGTCACCGCCGGTCAATCTCGTATACAAGTCTACGGAGAGAAGGCAGACGACGTTCTGTAAACATGGGCGGGGAGCAAGTCGTGGTGGATGGCTCCATGTCGGCTGTCGAAGGGCAGAGCGCATGGCGTCACCAGAACTGGGCTGGTGTCAATGTGCGTGTATCAGCATCGCCTGGGCTATGCTTATGTTTCTCAAGCAGACTCAAACTTCGAGCCACATGTCGCAAGCATCACAACCTCCCTTCTACTACAACGACCACATGCAGCAGCAACAAGCGCCTCCAGGTCCAAACGCACCTCTACCAGCTCTTGGCTTCCAGCCTGGTGGTCGCCAAGATCCGGCGCCCTCCTTTGACTTTGACATGCGCGACGGCGCGGATCCGCAGAGCAACGCCTTCCCGTTCGCGATGGACGGCCCTTCCACCATGAGCGGCGCTCAGAGCTACGCCCACCGTCCCAACTTGGCTCTCAACACAAACTTTAGCGGCCACGCCACGGCGCCCCCTTCGGCCATGGTGACGGATACGGGTTCAGGCTATGAGCCAGAGCGCCTGGAGACGCCGCAGTTCAGCTATGGGCAGCACATGTTCAGCCAACCGTTCGCCGCGGCGTCTGTCGTATCGCAGAACCCGACGCCAGTGGCGGAGCATCCGATGCAGTCGGCGATCAACCTCGAAGGCATCTTGTTCCCGCCTCAAGAGTACTACACGACCCAGCAACAGCAGCAACAGCAGCCGCAGCAGCCACAGGGCACCATCTCGCCCGATCAGCTGCCGCATCAGCAGCTGAAGCCGAACAAGTCGTTCAACGACATCATGATGGAGAGTCGTGCTTCGAGCTCGTCAGCAAGCTCTGTCGACGTCTGGGCGACCCAGACCGTGGCTGCTAATTCTTGCGAGGATCAAGGGGCCTTGGGTATACATATCGACGCGCCGGGTGTCAAGGACGAGAACGGGATGGTAGACCAGCGCTTGGTGGCGTGCGTTGAGTGTCAGCTTGTGGCTCTATGCTGACGATTCGCTACAGTGCGCGGGTCGACGAGTACCTGCAATGCAAAAATCGGCTCCGTCACGGCGAGCGCTCAATCACAATCATGACGCCCAAAGTCGCGCAGAAGAGTTATGGTAATGAAAAGCGGTAAGCAGACTAGATGCAGCTCTGGACGGAGACTAACTTGCGCAGCTATCTGTGCCCGCAGCCACAGGCCATACTCGTTGGCAAGTCGTGGTGGACAGGCCATCAGAGTCCCTGTCCTGCTGCTCTTCTTGCTCCTCCAAACGTCAACATCACACTCACTGGCGAGACGGATACCGGCGCCGATGTAGTTCCATCTTGGACCCTGGCGAATGGTCAGGACCTTACCGACAGACTCAACAGTGAGCCTGTGCGAGCCAGTGAAGACCCGCTCGTCGGTAAAGTGGCCGCCAAGAATTTGCACATCACCTCGACGGCCTCGGACAAGCGACGTAGCGTTCATGCTCAGGTCCGCATCGAGGTTCCGCCCGTCAAGATGGGTATGCAGTTCACGCCGACGCACCAGCTAGAGGCGCAGTTCACGAACAAGTGTACCGTCGGAACGTTTGAGAGCAAGGAGATCAAGGTCATCAGCAAGCCAAGCAAGAAGAAGGCGAGCGGTAGCAAGGCAGCCGCTGGCAGTGGCGAACGTGAGTGTGTTTCGTCGTGGCTCTGGGGTGCTGATTGGTCAGTGAATATCGTCAACGGATCTACTGTCTCGCTGTTCAACCGGGTCCGGTCACAGACGTCATCGACTCGCTACATGTCGGTCCAGCCCAAGCTCGACGCCCACAAAGGCTCGGACGACCTCTCCTTCTTCGATGTGGACCCGCAAAATGGTCAAAGCTCGGCTTCAATACCGAGAATGGGTCTTGACAGCTTCTGTGCTGATCCGACAAATTGGGAATGTATGTCCTCTGCGCCTCGTGACCGGATCGCGACTGATTACTACAGCTTTCATCATCTACCTCGCCAATCCAAACGTATCTGCTAATGCTGGGTTTGCTCCCGCAATGTTCCCCGACTATCCCGTCGTTCCCCGTACGATTGTGTACAACTTCAACAGCCAACCACCGATTTGCTACAACAATATCGTCGTCTTGCAGTCCCTCACCACGGGCGAGACGTCGCCCCGCCTGATTGTGCGACGCGTAGAAGGTGCATCGACTGCCGTTGGCGGCAACACGGCAGCGGACATGCGCCTATGGTCTCCTCCGGGCGAGGGTCAAGGCGATCCCGTGTCGCAGTTGCACAAGATTGCACTCGAGCTGTACGACCCAAACATGGAGACGCAGCTCTTGCGCGATCCCAGCTACGGTAATCGATGGATTGTGTGCCTCAACGAGGAGGTCAAGGCTCAAGTGGCGCAAAACGGCAGACGAACAGGGGCGCCAGGATCGCGTCAGGACCAGCCCGTCGCTCGAACGGCTGCTTCAACAGTGACGGCGCAAGAGATGATCCAAGGCGTTGGCCGGTCGACTCCAACCAGTCCGATCAGCTCGAGCTCGTCGATAAGCGGCGACTACTTTGGCAGTAGTAGACGATCTTCGATAACATCCCCAAGGGTGGGCGACGTTCCGCTACCTATGACTGAGAGTGGACCGGTCCGGCGTCAACGCACGCAGTCTGCAGGCAAGACGCCGATGGGTGTTCGGCCGACCAACAAGAAGCGGCCGTCTACCGAGGGCATGGCAGAACACTCGCTAGGTGCCTTTGCACAAGTGCACCCGGCAAACACCATTGACAGATCGTGGCATGTCGAGTTGAGCGACACGGCCGTGTGGTCCGTCGATTGTCAGCAGGCTGTGCCAGGCTGATGCCTTTCCAGGAGCATTGTGAACACTGAGCAGTCGACATATACGTTCTACGTGCCGCCAGGTGTCATTGAGCTCGAACAGCCCGTCACGCCATTGCCATCCATCTCGCGATTGCTGGCACCAGGGCAAGCGGCAGAGACAAGGGCCGAGGCGTACACGTCACTGGCAACAATGCCGCTGATCACATTGTGCGTACGCTCGGGCGGAGCTTGTGGCATGCACTGAAAGACACAGCTATGGCCATGGCCATCAAAAAGGCTCAGATGGCGAGACGGTGTACAAGGTCTTTTACGACGAGCAGCCCGCCAGGTACAACGAGTACAGGTGGTGCGTCAGCCCTCATCTCACGACACCAACGGCTGACGTTGAGTAGCGGAGACATTTTCGCGGCGGCCGTGCCGACCGATACCGTTGGGCCCAAGAGCATCAGTCTAGTGCGAAACAATGGCGAGTGCATTATCCCGACCAATCACACATACCCACTGGGGTCCTGGCATCGCTAGTGGCAGTGCAAGTCCGAGGCAGAAGTTGTAAGAGACGACCACGACGTGACATAGACATTCGTAATGCATACACTATGTAGTGAACAAGGAGCCATGCAGATATGCGATTGGGGTTGCAGTGCAGTCTCTAGCCGGTCTAATCGATCACGATAACGTCGGAACTCGAACCGCCACCGCCGTTTGTCCGTCTGGACCTGTCGGTGGCGGCGCTGTTTGTGGGATCGGGGTCACCATGGGTCCGTCGCGCTCGCTTTGTTGCGCGATTCGTCGACTCTGCAGCAGCGCTCTCGTCCTCCGAAGAGTCGCGCAGATCGATCACGTCGTCTGCTTGTCGTGCGGTACGGCGGGCAGGTACCGAGGCCGGTATGGCAGGCGGTTGCGGAGACGGCCGAGAGCGCGAGGTAGACGACGAAGCCGTTGCCGAACGGTTGATACCGGGTCGTGTGGGCGCAGGCTTGGGTTTGGGCTGTGTCGAAGTAATTTTAGGCATGGCATACCTGTTGGACTCAGCCCATGTCTGTAGATGCACTGGATTGACGTACTGTCTCGTCCATTGCCTGGCTGTTTCATCGTGTTGTTGTCGATTTGACTTGTATTGGTTTGCGATGCTTGTCATCAGCGGGTCCGCAGGGTTGGGGTCGGTCAGGAGAGAGGAGAGCGAGAGAATGACTTTGTATAGGGAGAGAGCTGGGGACCAGGCGTTTTTGAGAAGCTACAGCGTGTCAGTGGTCTGCAAGGGCCAGGCCGATGCAATCACATACATCAAGACCTATCGAAACGTCAGCAGTGTCGTGATACGGCTATGGCGAGGACTCACAGATACCTCCGTTTGCATTGACGTTGCAGTGATAGACCTTGGTATCGAACTGGATATGCGGTGGGGAAAACCTGCACAGGTCAACTTGACGCGTAGGAAGCATTTGGCCGAAGCTTACGGATAGTCTGGAGGTAATCTGATGCTGACATGGAACAACCCGCCTTCGTATGGAGAACCAACCGGTCCCGGGATTGTAGCTCGCCATTCAAAGATGTTGGCTTCGGACGGGATCATGGTAATGTCACCAAGGTCTTCCTTGGCAATGTCGGCCATCTATGGTGCATTAGCATAAGGGACTTTGTAAGCGGGCCGGGCAGCATACCTCTTTCTTGATCCGCTTCGCCGCCATCTGCACGAGCTTGTCAGTGGTGTCGACGGCGAGAAACTAGCACAGAACGTACAGGATTAGGAGTATTGCTCGATCTTGACATTATGACCTGGACGTCGACGTTGGCAAGCTGCTTCAAGCACACTCGATCTGCTGTCAAAAGTTGGGCACGATGAGCTCCATGGTGCTTATGCACAGACAGTGGCAAGTTTGGCTTACATGGGTGATTCCCTATCCTTGAGCTGATAGTCTGGGTTGTACAGAGCTCCCGGTGATGGCCTATGACAAGTGTAGGATGCGTTGTGGTCGTTAAACTGAGCCGAGCTGACAATCGAGAATGGTCGCGGTGGGGACGAATGCCGAGACCGAGCTGACCGACAGTGACGGCGGCGACGACTGGGACGCTGCTTCGCACAGGAATCCTGCGAGGGATCATATGCATTCCCGAGTCGAAACACTCGTCATTGATCAGACAGCAAGTCGGCCAGGCGCCGAGTCTTAGAACCGGTGCGTCCTCGGGCGTCCTCCGCCGTTGCTCAGCTGATCAGTGTCAACCATCTTCAGCGGCGCCCAGAGAATGCTGAGACAGTCGCTACGCGCTCGCATGCCTTCCAGCTCGGTCGCTGCAGCTCGTATCGCTCAGATCAACCAGCACGTCGCCATGTCCAGCACAGCCCCTCGGAATGCCAGCTCAGCCGAAGTTGTATGTACTGTCAAGAGCTTCGGCGTCAGCTAGCAGTAAAGCTAATGAGTTACAAAGGAGCAACCTGTGCTGTATAGCTCTGACAACAATGCTCGGATCTACAAACTCAATCGGTCAAAAGCGAGGAATGCCCTGAACAAGCCGATGATCGACTCGCTGCATGCCAA
Source organism: Holtermannia corniformis (assembly GCA_001599935.1). Classification (NCBI taxonomy): domain Eukaryota; kingdom Fungi; phylum Basidiomycota; class Tremellomycetes; order Holtermanniales; genus Holtermannia; species Holtermannia corniformis. The sequence continues at coordinate 569,942 of BCIJ01000002.1, read as the reverse complement.
GATCAAGGTGGGTGTTGGTCTAGGTATCAGAGTGCTACTGACAAGGCAGCAATGGCACGAGTCGGATCTTTGCAAAGTCATTGTCGGCACTGGTGACAGCGTTGCGTTTTGCGCCGGCGGTGATGTCAAGAGTAAGTGCCTCACAATGGATGTGGTCTCGGTGGCTGAGTCTCTGTAGCGGTGATTCAGAATGTCGCCAAGGAAAAGGCAGAGACTGGGATCGGCAAAACGGGCCTCGAGTTCTTCAAGGCCGAGTTTGAGCTCAATTGGGCGCTCGCTCGACTCGGCAAGCCTTATGTGGCCATCATGCACGGCATCACCAGTATGTGGTGTCTCAATTACCTCTACGGCTACTGACTCTGCAGTGGGAGGCGGCGCAGGTCTCGCGTTACCCGCCAGGCTCCGTATTGCAACAGAGAAAACCAAGTTTGCCATGCCCGAAACCATCATTGGCTATGCGCCTGATGTCGGCACCAACTTCTATCTTGCTCAGCTTGACGGCGAGATCGGCACTTGGCTGGCGTTGACGGGTCAGACAATTGTTGGACGTGACGTCTAGTGCGTACTGGGTTTGAGCAACACGGATACGGGCTGACGGCAACAGCGAGTTGGGCTTGGCAACGCACTATATCGCCGAGTCGGCTATCCCGACCGTGCTCAAGCAGCTCGCAGAGCTCGCAGAACCAACATTGGAGCAGCTGTCAGCGATCATCACCACGCATGCCTCGACTGGCTCCTCGCAGCTCGGTACCGCCATCCAAGGGCCAATCCGCGCGTTTCTTGACAAGGCATTTGATACCAAGCGCCATGATCTCGAAGGGATCATTGCGAACCTTGAGACTGAGGCGGCGAACCAAGGCGAGGTAGCAAAGTGGGCCGGCACGCAGCTGGCGTTGATCAAGCAGCGAAGCCCGACAGCGCTCAAGGTTGCCCTCGAAGGGATCAAGCGGGCGAAAGAAGTCAAGAAGCTCGACGAGGTGTTGCGGAATGGTATGTGGATGTGTAGCGCTGGCAGCTTGGGCTGACACGCGCAGATGTCAACATGGCGACCGCCTTCTGTGTAGGTCGTCATAGGGTGTCGAGTGCGCGCATTCGCTCACGCATACTGCAGTCTTCCGCAACCGACGATTTCGTCCTCGGCGTGACTCACCTACTCATCGACAAAGTCAAGGAACCCGCGCACCCCGCCTGGCAGCCCTCCACACCGTCCGATCCCTCAATCAGCACCGACGCGATTCGCCAAACATTTTTCACCAAATCCGCCTCCAAAGTCTTGAAGCACGCCCCCGAACTCTCGCTACCGACCAGCGGTACCGGCAACCCAGCGCTTCTCGGTTCCACCTGGGGTAACTTTCGTCAGTTTGGATTACCTTCCGAGCTCAAGATCCGCGACCATGTGCTGGGCAACGATACGTCGAGTGGCGCGTTCAAGGTGACCGAGGAGGAGCTTGTGCAGAGCTTGCAGGCGCGGCAAAAGCGGTTCGGCGATGTGCCCGAGAGGTTGAAGGAGGTAGGGGCAGTCGTGAGGGAGGTCGTGGGGCGTAAGTGTGAGAAGGATAAAGATGGGTACCTGGGCTGGGCGAGGACTAAGTCAAAGTGATGGATCGGCGCGGCAACCTGTATGATATCACGAATGGCACGGGATGGTACATGGCAGCGATACAACTTGTACAAAGTCCCACAACGGCCTCAATCATCCCGCCAAGCCACTTCTCCGCGGTTCCACCGTTCAGCCCAGATCGCACGCTTGTGAAACGTCTTGCGCGTCGCTTTGAACTCGCGCAAAAACTCGTCCAAGGCCTTGGTCTAAACAAGGGATGAGCCTTGGAAGCGACACATTGACGAGACACAGACCTTATCCTGTGCGACCGGCGTAGCACGTCCAGATTCCGGCGTGGCTCCGAGTGCAGGTGAATCGACTCGACTAGTTGGGGATGGGCCTCGCTCGATGAACGCGGCCGCTAGTGATTCTGAAATGTTATCTTGCGCCGTGATGGAGTGACGCAGTCGGAGGTGAAGGAAGGATGGGCGGTATTTCTCCAGAGTCTTGTTAGGTGAGACTGATACGCGTGAATGAGGCTGACCTGGTACAAAGCCGCTTGCTGCCTCTCGACCTCGGCCCATCGCTCTTTGAGGTGCTGCGCATTGGCATACGACGATGCCGCTGCGGATCGTACGGCCAGGAGTTCATTCTGTAGGGCTAGATTGTGTTCTACAATTATCAGCAGTCATGTTCTCTTATGATTGTGGGCGCCTCACCGGCCATCGCCTCGTTCTCCCGACTCAGCCGCTCGACCTCTTTGGCCGCCTGCTGAACCTCGGGCAGCGTGTACAGGAAGGCCTCGAGCAGGCGATCATCCGCAAGGAGATCTTTCAGAGTATCGTTTGACCAATCTGATAGGGATGGAAAGGTCTCGAGTAGCTGGGTAGAGTAGGGCTTGGACATGGTGTTGAACTGATCGGCTCAAGACGGCGGCATGACAGGTACGCGAACATGCACCGGATAAACCGTCCGCGACTGCTGACTGTGGCGACTGTGTGTGTGGCACTTTATGCACAGTGGGTAGGCGACGCGCTATGCGTAACAAGACGACTTCAATTATGCTTCACATATCATGTACAAGCGGGATACAAGTATTGTCGCTGTCCTCTTTGGGAGCATTTAGTTGTCCTCCTCCACACCGTGCTCGGCGAGCTTCTGGCGGGCGTTCTCCTTGGCCTCGTCGCCGACGTTGGGGTTCTTGAGAGTAGCCTTGTAGCCCCCAATCACGTTGCTGGATCGTTTGTCAGCGAGTGCGAAGTATCATTAAGACATAGAAGTCTCACCCCTCGTTCTTGGTCGAGTCGTCCTTTTCGCCAGTGGTAACATCGCCCGAGGACTCCAAGTCATCAAGCTTGGATTTGAGCTCGCTCTTTTTGTCTTTCGAGACGTTGTCGTTGTTGATAGCGGCCTTGTAACCACCGGCGACCTGGTTGGCAGACATTGTTGATAGAAGTTGGGTTTGGTAGGGTAAGTTGGTTGAGTTGAGCGATGAAAGCGTTTGGTGAGTTCCAACGAGCGCTCAATCACCTCTTCTTATACCTGTTGAGCAGCAGCATTGCATCACACCAGGTGATCCGCAACAGTGACGACACTGAGCACCTCATCATCGGTCTGATCCCGGATCGAAGCTGCAGCGGTCACGATGTGGATCGGTAGAAGTCGGTTGAACCCGTGCCTGAATTGGTACCGCCAACTTGGCCCGGGGAACCGGGTGTCGTCAGCATCGGTTGCGGGGTGATCGATCGTGGGCTAAGTAAGTATCGATTGGTTGCAACGGCAAGAGCGATGTCATGTCCACACGCTATCCCGTCTGCTAGACCACGATGGTGTTTGATTGCGTCACCGACTGCATCGCCCGATTACTCTAGACGTCCGATCTGCCTCGCAAACGCTTCGATCCCAGCTTTGCCCTCGACGGGAACGAGATCACCTGAATCGACGGCGGTGATGACGCGGCTGAGCAGGATGGTGCGGCCGACACTGTCAGCCTTGACCCAGATGCGGCCGTTGGTCCCAATCGCTGTCTCGAAAGGGAACTTGGCCGCGATGGTGGGCAGGATCGGGTTCTTTGATGACAGTAACCTGGTGACTTGAGCGAAATGTACGCGGCGTCGCAGTCGACTCACGTCCGACACGTCTGGAGCGAGCACTGGACCATCAATCCGCCCTTCAGCTCGCCAAACCCATCTGCCCGTCCTGTCGCCGCGTCCACGCATTCGAGCTCGGGTTCCATATCCCGGTTGGCCAGTGATACCCTCGCATACACCAACGTCCCGACCTGAGTGATCAGCAGAGCTCGCGCGCGACAAGCGAAGGTTGGCACACCTTCAGGTTTGGTTTACTTCGCTTGGTCGCACCCTCGAACGACAACGCGTTCAAGGCAGCGGTCTGCGCAGACCCAATGTCGACTCGGTATCCCTCGGCATGTCGGGCGATGATTGTACCAAGGACCGACTCGCCTGTCGCTGGAAGGTACTGCAGGAGTGGTCAGCAAACATACTACGCAACCCAGGCGGGAGTGCTCCGAACGCCGGGCAGCTCGAGAAGTGGAAGAACTCGAGCTTAGATCGTCGAGTGCGAGCAGAGCGATTGCAACGCTGCACTGTGTCAAGAAAGTCTAGATAGAATCCCGTTTAGGCAGATGTCTGCGAAGGCTGTTATGCACGGAAAACAGATGCGAGGGCGCACGCCGTATATCGCAACTCCAGAACGGCTTCAGACCGCATTTCGAACGCCGTGTGTAGGACCTTAGATCTCCTTGCAGCCGCAGCTTTTCCACAATGCCGCGGTCTGCAGAAACTCGTAACGTGTGCGATACCTCTCAACGTGCGTCCATGCACATGGAGGATCTGCGTTGTGGCCAGTCTGCGAGTCCAGGATAGACATGGAAACGCGTCACAGACACTTACCCTTTTCGAGTTGCCTTCGACCCACATGCGCTCACTCCCATCTTTGCCTCGACTTGTATGCAGCAATCCCATCTTGGTCGCGACATACTGACTTGCGGCCGATTGTTGCGGTGTCCGTGACACGGCTGCTGCCGTTCCCGGCCCGAGTCTGAGCTTTGAGCTTGAGCTCTCTGGCAGCTGTGATCCTGGGAGGAGCAGTGTCGTGCTCATTCTCAGTGTGAAGTCGGCTCTGTCCAAGCAGCGTGGTTGTACTTGGATCGGTGGAGGGTTGCACAATTGCGATTATTCTTTGCTGCGTTTGTTTCCGTTTGATCCCATTTGCCGAACAAGGGAATGACGTAACCTTCCTTTGCCACTCGCCAGCACCGCTTGCTGCCCTGCTCGCAACCAGGACAGCGACAGCACGCATCTACACACTCCTGCAATACACATAGAAACATGGTCAAGGGCTCAGACATCCTTCTCGTCCTCGTAAGCGGATCGTGGTGGAATGCTGGCACACGCTGACGACGCGCAAGGTGGCAATCATCTTCCCTCCAGCAGCAGCTGCGTTCGTATCTCAGGCCGCTACACCTCGTCAAAGGATTCCCGACTAACGTTTCACCTCACAGCTTCATTGCCGGATGCTCGTGTGATCTCTTGATGTGTGTACTCGACCTTCCATACCCAATGCACATGCTGACACCAGGCCAGCAACATTGCCTTGACTATCCTGGTCCGTACTTGTGCGTCGTCATTAGAATCACTCACTGAGCTTGCTTCTAGGGCTACCTTCCGTACGTGCTTGGCTTGGGCGGCCCCGCCAGTCTGTGCTGACGATTGGAATAGGGGTCACTTGCATGCCTTCTGGCTGATCTGTGAGTTTTCCGAGCAGTGACGGCTGTCGCAATGCTGACTCTTGTTAGACAAGCGGATGGCGGCCGAGGAACGTTTCGGACCTGGTGGTTACACATACATCTCCAACGGTCAATTCGTCGGAAACGGTGGTGCCCGTGAGTCGAGTCACGCGCCCGCCTTGCAGACTCGGCCGCTATCACACAAGTGTATCCAGCGATCACTTGGGTGACAGAGCGCCGCATATACAGGGCGGGAATTGCAAAGTAAGCCAACTGACGATTATGGTCAGCTCCCCCTCCACACGGCCACCAGCAGCACTACGGCGCGACCGGTTCGACGGGAGCCTGATTTCCTCGCAAGTCAGATTGCTGTAGTGACTGTAGAGAGAATTCAAGCCAAAGTTCATAGTACGAACAATGACAAGAGCTGCGAGCGTTGCGAGTCGGCGTCAACATCAGAGAGTGATCGGCATGAACGCGCAGGAACAGCGGTGACACTGGGCCGCGGCTGCCGAGAGCTCCCACCTCGCTTTGCGCGTATGATCTGATAGGGCGCGTGTGGTTGGGTGCGCTGGCCTGCTGGGCTCCATTCCTCGCCGGCACTGCGCCGAACACCTCGGCATGTGCGCCCCGGTTCAGGGTTTTAAAGATATCACATGTCCCACGTGAGCATCACCATCAGCCGGATTTCTGTTTCAATGAACGGCCTGTCTCCAGCTCATGCACCACCATTCCAACATCTCCGGACATATGCAGCCATCGAACACCTAGAGCCCCGTTATCGTCCGCGTTTCCTTGCTGGCCCTATCATCACGCTGACGCATCATTATCGAATCCCGCGCAGCTCGTTACGGGATGCGCGGGTCATACCCTGACAATTTGCCCTAGGGTCTTGCTGGGCCCCTGGTCGTGGCAGGCTGAAAATACCCAGGTCGGCGTAGAGGGAGCGTCCCCCGCTGACACGGCGAACGAAGCGAGGTTTGATCAGAGCAAGCGACGGCCATGATCTACACGCATGAAAACGAGCCGCCGGTAGAGGTTGCACAGATCCATGACGCCGACAAGCCGAATGTCGGGACGCAGTTCGAGTTGAGGCCTGATGGGCCGATTGGGATCCGGTTTGATGCCCATGATTCGGAGGATCCTCAGCATGGGTGGTCGGCTATCAAGCGGTGGAGAGGTCAGCGCTCTGTCGCGATCATGTGAGACTGGAGCTGACCTGCGCTGTAGTCTTGTTTGTGGCGCTCTTTGTCAGCTACACTTCTGCTTGTGAGTGAAGCGGCACTTGGCCGATGCTTCAGCTCAATTTTCGACTACAGTCAATGCGTCGGTGAGTCGTCGCTGCTGCGCTCGTTCTATGGTCTAATCAGAGCTCAGGGCAATGGCGCTGCATCTGCCGGGTTTCGCAAGGACCACAAAGATACGACCTCTGAGATCTTCCAAGTGTCGAGCTTTGCATTCTTGGTCATGCTCGTCAGTAACTCTGCCTGGCATTGGCCATCACTCATGCGTTGCAGGGCATCGGCCCGTTGATCTTTGCCCCCGTGTCCGAGACGTTCGGTCGGCGACCAATGCTCGTCGTTTTGACTTTTCTGTGAGTCACGGTGCTCCTGCGCTCGCAATGGTACTGACACCCAATCAGAATCATGCTCTTCTTCATCCCACAAGCGCTTGCGCCGAACGCTGGCGCCCTGATTGCATCCCGTTTCATCCAAGGTCTCTTTGGGTGCATCGAGGGCCCCGTCGCTGCCGGTGTCGTGGCCGATCTCTTCCCCAAAGCCGTTCGCGGGCCTGCTATGGGTACCTTTGTCTTGACTATCTTCACTGCCAAGTGAGTAATGCGGTCGTCCACGATCTCCGCTGACGAGCACAGCTCGACTGGGCCGCTGTGCACCAACTGGATCGCCCAGAAGCTCAACTGGCATTGGGTATACTGGATCCAAATGGCGTCCGGCGCCCTCTGCTTTGTACTTTGTGCTTTCTTCTTCCCCGAGACTCGCGGCGACGTCATCCTCGGCAAGCGCGCCAAGAAGCTCGAGGCAGAGACCGGTCGGGAGCACTATGTGCATGGTCTTGACATTCACGAAACGTGGGCGGCTGCGTTCCGGATCTCGTGCTCGCGTCCGCTCGTGTACCTTGTGAGCTGCTTGGTGATGTGACACTTGCACCAAGCTGACAACGAATAGTTCACCGAGCCCATCGTCACCTCGCTTGCCCTCTGGGTCGGGTTCGCGTGGGGCATGGTCTTGTAAGTTGTCTATCACACCAAGGTACCTGTTGACCCCCGTAGCCTTTTTGTCGGCGCCATCGTCCACGTCTTCCAAAAGACCTACGGCTTCTCTCAGGGCCAAGGCGGCACTGTGCTAATCACCGGTTTCATCGGTGCCCTCATCGGCTGGTTCAACAACTTTTACATCCAAGAGCACTTTTACCAGCGCTCCCTCCGGCGCGGCAACGGCAAGGCTGTACCCGAGGTACGGCTATACTCGTCTGCTATCGGCGGCTTCCTGTTTGCTTTTGGCTGCTTCTGCTTGTAAGTCTCCACCCGCCCCCTAGTGTGCCAACGGAAGACTGACAGAGTGCCAAGTGGCTGGACAGCCCGGCCGTGGATTCACTGGATCGTCCCCTGCATCTTCATCGTGATAGCTCAGGCGGGTATCTATTCGATCTATATGGCCACCTACGTATACCTTGGCGATGTCTATGATAAGTACAGCGTCAGTCGAAGCAGCAGCAGCGAGAAAAGCACTGACCAGCATACAGTCATCTGCGCAAGCAGCACAGTCGCTCCTACGTAACATCCTCGGCGCAGTCTTTCCTTTCTTCGGCGTGGTACGTCGCTCTACGTTGAACAGAGCAACGCTAAGCGCTTCAGATCATGTACGACAAGCTCACATTCCCATGGGCCTCGACGCTGGTCGGCTTCATCGCGCTTGCGTTTGCGGCTGTTCCTTGGATTATCATTCGATACGGCGAACGTCTGCGGAAGCGATCGTCAATTGCAGTATCGCTGGAACTGCTGGAGGGTGACATTCTTCCGGACCAACCGGACATGCGCGAGGTTCGGGCTTAGCGAGCATCGATTTAGAGAAGAAATGCCACAATAAGCTGCCTCATTGGGTGAACGGGCACGGCGACCTGGGTGCGCGAAGGGCGACAGGTTGAGCGTGCATAATCAAGTCAGCTCACTCAGTACCAATCAAGGTAGGCGCAGGGATGTTCCCATAGCCAGCCCTACACTCGTTCCCCACCCACGGCCGCCACGCCCGAGCGCCCGGTTGATCTCGGCCGTCCGCGGATCAGACCGTGTCGGACCAAATCCTAACAAAATCAGGCACGCTTGAGTGAAAAAAGCCCAAACAATTTCACGAGTGCTTGCGCAAAGTCATTGTGGATTCGGCAGGTCAGGGAAGCAAGGCAGGACACTCGGACGGGCAGGAGCGACTCTACTTTGGCTAGTAGGGCACAGCATACACAGCGTGGCATCTTGGGACGAACCCCAGGGCGCGACACACCCCATCCGAAGGCATCATGGACGTCCAGGTAGCGCAGGTCGAGGAGCAGGTGCAACAGCTCGCTGTTGCGGACGCGCAGCAGCAACAGGCTCAGCAGCAGCCTGAGCTGCACCGCGCGTGTGCAGGTGGCAACCTTGACGAGGTCCGCGGCGTTCTTAGCCAAGGCTTGGAGGCGCTGGAGATGGTCGGTTAGTGTGATGGCTAGAGGTCGTCTGACATCAACTGAGAACAACACTCAGACCCGACAACGGGACGCACCCCTATCGTTCTCGCCATTCAAGGTAACCATCCTGGTGTTGTTCGCGAGCTTCTCTCGGCCGGTATGCCCCACGCTAGCTTCGTGGCGCCACTGACAGTTCTTTGCTAGGTGCCATTGTTCCACCGCCAGGCCTGACCGGCGATCCGCTCTTGCTTTCCATCCTCTATCCTCACCCCATGCACTTTCAGCCTCCTCCTCCTCACTTTGCGCAGTACCCGCAGGAATTCTACCCTCCTCAAGGCTACTATGCGGAACAGCAGCCGCAGCAGTTTATGCCTTACCAGCAGCAACAACAGCCTGCTGGTGAGCGCAAGGATGCTCAAGCGGCCAACCTGCCGCCGGCAGATGTGGCCAAGATGATTCCGTGCCGCAACTTCCCGGCGTGCAAGTACGGCACCGCCTGCATGTTCCTTCACCCGGCCTTCTACCCTGGCCCGCCGCAACAGTTTATGCAGCCAGGCCAAGCTTACGATCCGTCTTTTCCGCCGCAATTTGCCGCCGGCGCACCTCCCCCTGCCTTCTACCCGCCGCAGCAGTTCGCGCCGATGGAGTTTTCCCCAGTACTTGCGGCAGACGCCCAGCCATCCGTACACGTCCCGTCGGCCTTGACTCCAGCATTCGTCCCATCTTTCGCCGTTGGCTCGCCTCCCCCGGCGTCGCAATTCGGTGCTTCGCCCATGTCGCCTAGCCTGCTTACTTCGCCGCCACCAGTTGACCAAGTCTTTGGTACTATGCCGAACGGCCGTCGGCTGAGCCAGTCACAAGGACCCCCTGTCAAGGGATTTCACGGCAAGAAGCCCAGCTTCTCCGGCGGTAAAGGCGCTGGTCCGTGGGCTGCGCGACCTCTTGGCTCGTGGAAGGATGGCGTGCCGCCTCCTTGCGCTTTCTTTGCTCAGGGCAAGTGCAGGAACCAAGAGTATTGCAAGTTTCCGCACCTAGACACCGAGGGCAACGATTGTAAGTCTGGTGCTTGCTGTCAGCATCTTGCTGATTGATCCAGGCCGCCACCCTGATGTTATTCGCGGCGTTATTCCACCTGCACCAACATCGCGTCCAGCTCGCGGCTTGCGTCCAGCTCACCACGGCGGACCGGGACTCGGTCCGTTCGACCCCAATTACCGCCAGCATCAGGCTGCTCTCCAGCAGCAGCGCGCAGCAGCGCAAGCAGCGGCTTCAGCTGAGAGCCAGGAAGTCCCTGCCGCTACTGACGGTGATACTATTGCTACCTCGACGTTGTCTGCTTTACCTGCTTCGGTACCAGCAAAGCCTGTGGCACCCGCGCTTCAGCCAGCTGGCCGGTCAGCATCCCAGCCTGGTGTCTCCCGTGCGCAGGCCAACGGCGTCTCCTCGCGCTCCCAGTCGCCTGCGCCGTCCAGCGCTTCGTTCAACGGCACCAACCCGCGTCCCAACCCCCGTCTTGTCAGACCTTTCGTTAACGGCCATCAAGCACGCGCAGCTTCGGCTGGTGCAAAGAAGGTCGAGCCAGCACAGCGAGTACCTGGCGCGGACGACTTTCCTGCTCTCGGCGGGTCGACAGGCTCGCTTATCACCGTCCAGAACGACAAGCGTGAGACCGCTGCGAATGGCAAGACGGCTGCACAAGTCTTGTCCGCTCCCGCTCCAGCCAAGCCGGTCTCGGCCGCACCCTCGACTTCGGGCGAGCCAGACTCGAGCTCGCAGAGCACCGCCGACTCCAGCCAGGTAAGTTCACTTCCTACACCGATACGTCTACTCACACTTCAGGGTGTCACCATGGACTCTGACACCGAATCGGACGCCGTCCTCGTCTCGTGCAAGCCCTCGGCCGCTGCCACTCCCGCCCGTCTCTCGCCCCCGCCTGTCTCCGCTCCCGCTGCTCCGCCGCCCGCCAGTTTCGCTTCGGCTGTCGCTCCCGTTGCCGCCCTCAAGGCCTAAAAATACCAATGTAGCCTCACGCCAGGCTTGTACCAGTTGTGCCGCACTGTACTCTCGTTTCTCGTTTGCCGTTGCTTGGGAATCGGATCGGGTGTCACTCATTTTCTTTTGGGCGCTCTTCCATATCGCTCGTCATACTGCATGTCATTGTTACCCTTTGTATTTGCGGAGGCTGCAACAGAATGACATCGCAAGACATGGTGCATGACGTCCACACCATACAACTAACGCTGCTCCTCTGTTCTCAGTGTCATTCGAGCCGCGCATCTCCGCGTGATGGGAAGTCTCCGCCTGAATTGCTCCTCTCTACCGTGACGTAGCTATAATTTGATCAAAAGAGCACACAAAGGATGTTGTCATTCAGTGCAGGCTGTCCATTGTCGTAGGCGTGCACACACTGTCCCAGCCCGAGATCAGTTTGCGGCGAAGAGCTATATAGTCCGCACCCCGCTGAACCAAGCATTGTCGAACAGCACCATGACGACTCTTTGTGGAAAGATCATCGACAGTGACACGGTGAATCGATTTATCCAATCAACCTTACAACAAGCGAGTACCGAATCTGAGAGTCTGCTCGTGCGAAATGCGGTATCCAGCGTCGAGCTCCTCGTGAACGACTACCTGCAGATAACGGATGACAGCGGCACCGAACTGTACCAGGTGACGGCACTGTGGGGTCCTGGGTCCGACCTAGGCGGTTTCAAAGGCCCCCAACTGTGTGGTAAACCTAGCAACAAGTGCACGGAGCACTCCGCAGCTCCCGCTATACCTATCACGAGCGTGAAGCAGTACACCAGCGCCGAGTGATTCCAGGCGCTGTGTCCGAGTCTTTGCTATGCCCAGTTATGTGAATGCTGAACACAACCTCATGAGGCCTTTGTCCTTCTGGGAAGCATGCGCAAGTGACAAACTTTCGGTCGGAAACCGACTTGGGACCCGAGGCTTTAGCAGCCAGTACCACACCGATACGTCTCGAAGGTCCTGTTGAATGAGATGCTGCTTTAGTCGATTGTCTCTCCTTCGTGCCTTTGTGCGATGCGATCGACTGCGGTCAACATCATCTCAAATGTGAAGGGATCGCCAGATACAAGTGCCTTCTCTTGCAGGCCAAATGTGACAAGGGATCATCTGGAGATTAAGCATAAAAGCTGACGCACAGCGTCCGAGAATCAACCCACCTTCCCACCCTTTGCATCGTTGGTCGTACAATGACTCTCTGTGCTGGCGAAATTCCTACTCACGATAGCAATGACAGACTCCTTTTCAAACGTGACCGAGGTCGGTTCTCTCCTATGACTCAAAGACTGACTCTGTGTCCGAGCTCTAGTACCCCGTTACCCTATGATACTACTCAACTTTCAGACACGGAATTAGGACAATATATTCAACTTCCAAGCGCGAACTGTAACAGTGATCTCAAGAAACATCTATTGGTAAAGTATACAGGGGGTGGCACCGAGTTGTGGAAGGTCAGGACTGCCGGCAACGTCTGGATTCAAGGTCAAAAAGTCTGTGGCAAACCCGCGGATAAATGCTTGGGCCATGCCAACCGTCACATTGGGCCTGAGGAGTACGAGGAGTACCTTTCTGACTTGTCTGGCCCCCCCCGCGCCCAATCAGGTACTGAGGTGTGAGCAGATTGACAACGGATTGCAGATGCATCTTGCGATTTGTGGTATGACTAGTACACGTTCTTGCCCACCCAGCACCTCAGAGTACCCGCCGATGGCCGCGTGGCTCCCTTCTCTTCCTGTTGATTGCCATGATATCTCGATAGACCGCTGCGAAGCCACCGCGATGACTAGTCTTCTTCGCAGCCCCACGGACGCTCAGCTGGTTAGTTTATCGTGCGGGGTACACAACTATATGCGTGAACACTGTCTGTAGTACCCTGGATACTTCAATTCGAGTGATACAATAGCCCTAGGACAAGAAACACCAACATTTGGTGTCAGTGTCTGTGTGAATACGCGAGAGTACGCAGTGGTTACAATACGTCCGCACTGATGAAGCCAAAGGTGCCATTGATATGATGGACGTCGAAACGTATGGCGGTGAGAAATGTGGTCTACCGATATGTAAAAAGTCATCTCCGTGTAGTAGACACCTCGGAGCAAGTTCAGACGGAAACCGCATCCAGACCTGTGTCAGTCGGGATGACGCGGAGCCCGCCAAAGTTGCGCGCTCTCACCCGACCCACTGAGCGAGGTTGACGTGCATGATCGCACCGCTGACACAGTTGCTGCTCGCCGCGTCGGCGAGGTACACGTAGGTCTATCGTAGCTGTCAGCCAGAACCCAGGCGGTTGATTACAAGATGACTCACCGGACCCAACTCGGCGGGCATGCCGGCACGTCCGTGAAGTGGGGTCGAGCCGACTGTCCAGTCCTCCATGTTCTCCGCGCTGCGCGAAGCCGGCTGCAACGGGGTGAGGAAAGGTCCGGGCGCGACGGCGTTGACGCGGATGCCCTTTGGTGCGAGGTGGATGGCGAGGGAACGGGTGTATGAGACGATGGCGCCCTTGGTGGACGAGTAGTCGGTCAATTGCGGGCTGCCCTGTGCCGCGGTGTTAGTGAAGAGTAGGACGGTGAGGCGGTGATACTTATTGAACGCGGTGACACTGGTAGTGTTGATGATGCTCGCTCCGCGCTTGAGGTGGGGCAAAGCGAACCTTTACGAACGATGAGCTCGATCACACGCAGTCGGAACGCGACCCACTTTGTGATGGCAAACATGCCGAACACGTTTGAGCGGTATGTGCTCTCCACGTTGTCAAGCTGCTACCCTCAGCCTCTCCTCCTAGCGCGGACGTAGACACGGCACGTACGTTGATCTCCGAGTAGTCCTCGGTCATGATCTGCTTTGATGCGTTGTTGACGAGGATGTTGAGGCCACCGTACGCCTTGATGTGCTCCTCTACGATTTTTTTGCAGTTTGCCTCGACGGTGATGTCGAGCGGGAGCAAGAGGCACTTGCGGCCGTCACGCTCGATCGCCTTTTTGACGTTTTGAGCACTGGTAGCAGTGAGCTTGCAGGAGACGTGAAGACGGCTGGGACGGGTTCGCAGTTGATGACTTACTCGACCTCCTCCTCCTCGAGGTACACAATGGTGATGTCGGCACCCTCGCGAGCAAAGTGCTGAGCAGCGGCACGACCGATCCCACTGTCACCACCTTGTATGCTGATCAGCAATCCTGGCCTGATACTGTGCGCATCGTCCACCGACCTGTGATCAGCGCAGTCTTGCCTGTCGAGTCATCAGCGATTTCTCTGGCCCTGTTCCGCGCTAGGACTCACCCTCGAGCTTGCCAGAGCCAACGTATTGCTTGAGGTAAGGCTTGCCGTCATTGTCCCAGAGCTCTTGAGTGATGAACGCGGCATCCGACTCCATGGCCTCATCGGTGCCAGGCAGGTTCTCCTGTGTCTGGGCCGGGATCGACTTGAGCTCCTACGCGCGCAGATGTCAGCGGTGCTCAGATATGCTCTCACCAAGGTAGCGCAGTTGCAGATTGACGTACCTCATAGGCTGTGATGGGTACAAACTTGTCGGACATCTTGGTCGTGGAAAGGGATCGTGAAGAGCTGCACGATGTCATTGTTAGCACTATGACCTCTCCTCTACGCTCCCGCTCACCTAATAGAATGCAAAAGCGAGTATACTACGTGCGAGGATGCACACTCATCGTCTGTGCAGAGAGCGTTTCGCACCGTCTCGACGTCATCCAGGGACCAAACGCAGGGGTCGAACGGCAGGCACGGCGATTCCCGCCCTCGTCACTGTGGCAGGTGTAGTCGGCCTCCGTCGGTCAGGCGGAGCAGAGGACCAACGCGGCATCGCTCAGTCATGCCCGCGCCAAGCACTGGGCGGATCCGGTCGATCAACGCTGATCAACGCGCGGGGCTTCTCGCTGTCCAAGCACGTCTCCTAATCACGTTGCGTGTTTCTGCGCAACACCGAGTTGTACGATATCGCACTGGCTACAGGGAAGTCGTATGCACCAACGGCATAGAACATATTGTACATGACCGTCTCACGAACGATACTGAGGGCCAACATCAGTACCGTCCCATATACAAGGATGACCCAGACTCACACTACCGTTGATCGTCACGTATTCCTGCCACCCATCAGCCCCGCACCCACCCGCAAGGCCACTCACATGTGAGAAATCACAAGTCCAGAACCTGGCCTCTTCCCCGCCTGCAACGCCGAGATCGACCTCGACTTCAAACTCTGTCTCACTCAGGATCTCTGATGCGCGTGCCTCGTCGATCTCAGGTTCTGGCTCGCCGTTGGTCAGGAGTCGGAGTGGCGTTGGGTTTGACGCGGTCGAGGAGGGCAGGAAGGAGACGCTGACGGCTTGAGGGTGGATCGTGGAAGGGGGCAAGGGGGTGTAGCCGCTGACGATTCGGTTAGCTGGTTTGCACTGCGACAAGGGACACTGCAAAGGGTCCCGAGCTGATACTTACACGGCGCAAAGGATACGGCCCCAGTTGGCGTCTGTGCAACCTAGCTTAGCGAGCGATCCGAGCCTTGTCAGTACCCACCCTCGCCATAGAACGCCGTCTTGACGAGCGAAGAGTTGGCGACCGAGGTTGCAACGGCCTTGGCCACGTCGTACGTCGGTGCGTTCTATGCCTGTCAGTGCTCATACTAGTCTCTTCACCTTGCCGCTTGACGGACCTTGACCCGGACAGTGACAAACTTGGTCGCGCCCTCACCATCGCGGACAACGAGCTGAGCAAGCTCCTCTGCAAAACTTTTCAACTCTTCCTTGAAGATAGCAAACGCCTCGGGGTCGCCCTTCTCTGTGATCTCGTGCATCGGCTCGGCGCTCTCCCTACCCTCGTCCACTAGACGACCGGCAGCGCCGTTGGCGAGGCAGAGGATCGAGTCGTTGGTCGACATGTCGCCGTCGACCGAGATCGAGTTGAACGACCGGTCGACGGCATAGTTGAGTGCGGATTGGAGTGCTTCGGGCGCAATGGCGGCGTCGGTCGCGATGACGCCGAGCAGGGTGGCGTGCGGTGGACCCATGTTGGGCGCGATCATGCCTGCACCCTTGTCGATTCCTGCGAGGCGCACAGTACGGCCGTTGAGCTCAAACGAGCGTGCGCGGAGTTTGGGGAACGTGTCGGTCGTCATGAATGCCTTTGCGAGGTCGAGCCATGCGTTAGGCGAAGCCGAAAGCGAGCGCACCAGAGGCGGTATGGCAGCGGTGATTGCGTCGATGGGGAGGTTCTGACCAATGACACCGGTGGACATGACGAGGGATCCGGCTTTGCTCGCTTGAACTTGGGGAGGCAACTGCGACGTCAGGTTGTTCGACATGGCCCACGCATCCTTGAGTCCCTGCTTGCCCGTGACAGCATTCGCGCAGCCTGAGTTGACGACGAAACCACGAATCCGACCGGCGCCCTGAGCGAGCACCTCGGTCGTGACGGTGACGGGTGCCGCCTTGAACACGTTGCGAGTCAAGCATGCCGCAGCCGCGCACGGTCGGTCCCCAGTCGATACCAGTACGCCGAGATCGAGCACACCAGCCTTCTTCTTGACACCGCAGTGTGTCGCTGCGACCTCGTACCCAAGAGGGAACGCTTCGGGACCGTAGGTGTGGATCAGGTAGTCTTTGTTGGGTGTTGGTTTGGGCGGTGGGGGTGATGCTGCGCTTGACATTGAGCGAGAGAAGCGCGTGATCGCCCGGCCGAGTGAGCGGGTTGATAGTAGTGGGAGCATGCTGAGCGGTGAGCCGGTGCTGCTGCTTGATTTTCCTGCGGCCGGTGCGTTATCTGGTCCGAGTCGTGAATCCGACCGCCACGTGGTATACACGTGATCAAATCTGAAACGTGGTACTTATTTTCATTAGTTATTTCGCATTTAATCCATTCTCTCAATTGATCCCGTTGGCCTTACAAAGGGACCACCGAGATGCACAGCAACCACTGCGGCGTGTCCCATCAACCATCTGCACCACCATCACCTCAGGTCACTCTCACGGAGCGTCACTTGCTGACAGAGGGCCACGGCTGGAACGCCAGAGCAGACGTGTAGCTAGTAGCATCTCGATCCATCTGTAGCCATGTCGTCCGTCTTCTATCGCTTTGGCGCCGCGCGCGACGAGTCCAAGATTACATTTGATGGCACGCACATCTCGGTCTTTGATGTCAAGCGCCAGATCCTCGTCGCCAACAAGATGGGCAACGGCAAGGACTTTGACCTGGGCGTGTTTGACAATGTCACAGGCGAGGGTGCGTCGGTCGCGACAGCTGAGCGGGGTTGTGGAGCTGACGGACGATGTAGAACTCAAAGACGACAATCACCAGATCCCACGCTCTTCCTCGCTTATCGTCAAGCGCCTGCCGGCACAGGCCAAAGGGCGCGGCACCGCTCAGAACTACATTGTCGGTACGAGCAATGCCGACCAAGTGGGAGACCACCGGATCGAAGCGAGCGCAAAAGAAGACATGTGTGCAAAGTTTGCGCGAGGCCAGGCCAATGGACGCGGCGGGTTTCAAAGTATGACCAAGCGCTTTGATGGTAAAGAGGACCCGGGCAAGAAGGTGTGTTCATGAGGGTTGTATTAGAACAGTCTGGCTGATGGACTCGTGTACAGCCAGGAGAGCCGTCTGTACCAATCTCGACTGGCTCGGCAGAAGAAGACGCGCGGATCGCGGCCATGTTTGCGCAGAATGCAGACCAGTGGGAGCAAATGCAAGAGGACATGTCCATGTGCGCTATTCATCTGATCCAGGTCCCAAGGCTGATCATCCAACAGGCAAACACGCGCACCGACAGCGAGCGGGTACCGAGGCGGCGGTAGTGCAGGTCGAGGCGGGAGACCGGGTGCTCCCGCTCCACCCCAACAAAACAACTTCAGCTTGCCGCCGGACCGTGAGCCACCAGTGGGTTACATCTGCTATCGCTGTGGAAACAAGGGTGTGTACAGAATGTGTCTGCAGTTCTCTGCTCATGTCTACCGCACAGGGCACTGGATCCAAAACTGCCCGACGAATGAAGACCCAGCAGCTCAAGACCGGAAACGCTTTGTCCGGGTCACGGGTATCCCACGGAGTTTCTTGCAAACTACTAGCGCGCCCGAGGCTGGCGAAGGCTCTTCGGCCGGTGTCATGCTGACGGCTGATGGTGGGTTTGTCAAGGCCGCACCTGATTCGTGAGTCACTCGACGACCTGTACGAAATCATATACTGATGATACGCAGAGCGGCGTGGAAAAAGCAAGTCGCTGCACGGACCAAAGTCCTCACTCGGGCCGATGTTCGTGAGCGCACGCCTTCAGATCCAGCGCTCGCGTGCCCAATCTGCTCCAAGCTCATCGTTGATGCCGTCCGGACACCGTGCTGCCAGACGGCCTACTGCGAAGAGTGTATCCAGACGTCGTTGCTCGAACACGATTTCGAGTGCCCAAACTGTGAGAGCAAGGTCGCGAGCTTGGATAAAGTCCAGGAGGACGCGGCGTTGCGGCAGAGGATCAAGGCGTACGTCGAGGAGGAGATTGAGAAGAGTAAGAGGGAGGCTTCGCCTGGTGGTGGACCCAAGGAGGAGTTGCATGATGATGTGAAAGAGGAGGGGCAGACCGATGGCGCGACCAAGCCCGTGGGTACCTCGCTCCATCTCTTCCTACTCCGACTGACGCAATCCAGGACGCCGCGGCAGAGGCTGCACAGGCCGCCGAGGCGGCCGCCAATGCCAACCCGGCGTTCATCGAGATGCAAAAGATGATGGTCAAGATGAACTCGCTGCAGATGCAATACGAGCAGGTCTGTTCCCGTCTGCAAAGAACGTCGGCTAGAGCTCATAATCCCAGTGCTTGATCATGCAGCAGAACCCGCAGCTGCACCCGGCTGCCCGCTCCCAGCTCAACGGCCAGATGCAGCTGGTCAAGACGCAGATGATGCAGCTCCAATTCGCGTTCGTCAATGCATTCGGACCAGGCGGGATGGGCATGCAGGGTATGCAGCACCAGGGTCGCGGTGGTGGTTTCGCTGGGCGCGGGGGTATGCCAGGCCACCAACAGCAAGCCACCGGCGCCAAGCGAGGGCTGGAGGACGCCGAGCGTCTAGGCACACCAAAGCAGCAACGATTGTTCCACGAGTGACAGCGGCACGGAGCCGAATGCATACAACCTATGACACATGTTCAAGCCAATGCACATTCACGCCTTGCGGCCGAGCGCGTCCCGAATCCTCACGAATCTACGATATGCCTCTACTGCACAATCCTGCGTAATCTTGCCGTCAAGACGTAATTGCTGTTCGACTCAGTTCGACATCGAATGACAAAGCGCGCAACACACCGTAACTATATTGAAGACGTCCTTGCCCAAGTCTGCCTTGATCATGAGTGGGGAGTATTGCGTGATCCAGCCGTACATGTATGCCTCTGGATTGGATTGATCGATGGAGCTGTGAATGTCAGATCTGGCCAGGCCGTCTGCAGCTCGCTCACCCCATTTGTCGAACCCAGCGATTCCAAATACAAGCCACGAGACGGTGTTTGTCCGTAAGCTGTTCGCGTCAGAGTGTCCACACCGACTCATCGACAAACGTACGTGATGCCACTGCCAAATGATCTGCGTAAACACCATCATCATCAGCGCCATATCACTTGATATCGACTCGACTGACCCCTTCCTGTTCTTGCATCACCAAGCGCATCTCCCCGCCATCATACAGCGCATCCAATTCCGGCATGAGGTCGTACAGTGTGCCCGGCACGAAACTCGTCGAGACAGCAGCCCAACGACGTGGGTCTCGCGCAATGTAGTCTGGCTCCGTGAGCTCCTTCTTGACGAATTCACCGACTTCTGGGTTCTTCATCATGTAGTCTTCAGGCGCTGGCACGGGCTCGGGTGATGGGATTGTGTTTGGCAGGGCTCCTGTCGTGGGGGCCAGTGGTGTGGCTCGCGGCGTTGCTCTAATGATGTCGGGCTCGGGTGGCTCATCCACCGCCTCGGGCACCGACGCGGGCAGTGGGAGAGCTGGGGAGCGCGCAGGTGTCGTCTCGCGCCGTGCAAGCTTTTCAGCGGTCAAGCAGACCGCTTCCGGTAGCAGCTGCAGGTTCGTCGGCAGGCGCATCCTGACCTCCCAAAAGGTCCGAGCGAATTGCTCCAAGTCCGACCCGGGTTCGATGCTGACCGGATCATAGTAACCCTCGATTGCACCGGTCTTCGTCGTTGTCATTTTCGCCACTGTCCCGTGTGAAGCCTTGAGGTGCTCTGTGAGCGCGCGCATCGAGCCACAACAGCCGATCCGACAGAGCGCACATGCCCATCCCGTCTTCTGACTTGTCTTCGTGGTGATGGGCCCCGGTGGACCGTCCAAGGAAACATACGCTATCCGGACTGAATCGACAGTCGCCGGCTTGAGTCGCAGAGCTGGCGCTTGCACTTTGCGATCGGTGGCAAAGTTCCAACGCAACGGCGTGCCCGGTAGAGTGACTTGGAGCTCGCTGGGCTCAGGCCCCTTGCGCAAGAGCTGGATCCTCGATGGCAGTTCGGGTAGTGAGCCGTCTAGGCGCAGAAGCGGAATCGGGACTGATTCCCATATGTTGTCTTGGCCAGTAAAGCACGGTCGACATTCGGCGTCGAGAGGATCGCTGAAAGCGATGATGACGCTGCACTCGGTTCCGCACCGTAAAGCTTTCTGAAGCGGAAGATTGATACTGATAGGTACCGTTTTGGACGAGGGTGATGTCTCGCTTGAGATGTTATCATCGTCGAGTTCAATGACCATGCGAAGAAGGGGAGAGAATTGCTAGCGATTGTGAGATTGGTCGAGCAAATTGAGAGCCACACGTACCACGTCGGTCTGAATCTTCAGCGTGGCGTAGCGAGGCAGCTTTTGCTGTTTGTTCGGTACACTCGGTGGATACACCAAGCGAATGCCATGCCACGAGAGTGTCATCGAGCGCGTCAGGCGGCTGAACAGGATGTCAGCTCCGACTTGAATCACACTTTACTCACCTCGTTCGGACCGAGGTCTCCTGCAGCTCGCGCTGCTTCAGCAACCCGTCGACATAGCGCTTCGCTACGTCGGGCTCATCATCTTGCGCCGCAACAAATCCCGCCTTGTTGCGCACTTTGAGTGCCAGACGCAAGTTGCGATATAGAAATGGGGTCCGGTGCTTTGGCCGATTTGGGGATACGTCGCAGAAGACTGGGTTGTAGAAGGATGCCTGAATGAGGTTGGTAAAGTCGACATGATCGTGAGTTGGCTCACAAGATAGTCTGCGCCGGCCGTACCGCGGCGTTTTCTTGGCGTTTGTGTAGGCGTCGTGGTGCTTTGTCTGGTTCCGAGCCGAGTGCTGGCTCGTCTGCTAGCAATTGGCGAGGTGGGATCTGACGGCGCGAAGGAGTCCAGAGGAACTGGCGGATCAGCCGCAGCCTCGGTCATCACTTGATCCTCCTCAGAGGCCTGGTGGACTGCCTCTGCATCTTGAGCTGCCTTGGTCCGAGCTGCCGCAGCCTGAGCCGCCGCAAGCCGAGCTGCTTGTCGTATATGTTCCGGCGAATTAAACGGAACCGGCGTCATTTCACTCGGACCGTTCTCGGCACGCTGTTTGCTCGGCGTCTGCAACGCTCTCCTCGCATTCGCCTCTTCGACCCGACGGAAATGTTCGGGCGAGTTGAAGGGGACAAAGTCGCTAGTCGCCCTCTCGGCACGCTGTTTGGCCATGCGACTGGATTCCGCCGGTTCCTGCATCGCCCGCTTGGTTCCCGCACGGATGAGCGCGAGGTCGAGCTGGACTGCCGGTTCGTCCATTTCGATCCCAAACGAAGTAGGAGGTTCCAGGATCTCAAACCCCGATTCGCTGCCAGTACACGTCGAAGCCGTCGGTGAGGATACGGCGAGCGAGATGGCAGATTTACGAGCGCCGCGCGCCGTTGGGTTGCGAAAGTCGAGACGGTGGGCAACGGGCGGGCGAGCATACCGGTCGTCGAGAGAGCTTGCGCGCGATCCGGTCTCGAACGAGCTCGTGGTGATCCCTGGAGAGGATGTCGGCGCGACGGCCGTCTTGCGAGCGAAGCGAGATTCTGGCATGTAGGTGTATCGGTGGGAAGCCGGGGGTGGGGCCGAACCATCGACGCCGTGTTGCGTCGGTAACGCCGGAGAGCGCATTGCGCGGTTGTGCAGGCTCTCCATCTGCGGATTCAACCTCCTTGTCCGGAGCTGACCAGGCGCCGGTCTCGGTGGCGATGGTGCCCGCTGGTCCTCCTCGTCCGCGTCCTCCTCATCATCCTGTTCGTCGCTCTCCAGCGTCAAATCAATCACGTCCGTGTCCCCGGGTGGACTCGGGCCAGGACTCCAACCGACGATAGTCTGTGTCCCATTGATATTACGCATGATCTTTTCGTACCTCTCGGCTATGATGTGAGCCGGCGTCATCTTTGCGTCGGGAGGCAGCGGTGGGCACAACTCGTAATCGTAAAATGGGGCCGTGGACGACATTGTAGAGCGACAAAGTCCAACAGGTTGCGGTGGCGATACTGAGACTGCGCGTGCTACGCCGGATGTCGGTTCAAGAGACACATTCCAGCTCGTGGGCTCGGGTTCCATCTGCGCGGTCTCGGAAACACACCATCCCAACGGCGCGTCAACAACACTGCGCTACAGAGTTGCTAGCAGCCCTAACAACGCGTCGGTGCGAGAGAACCGAACACTCCGTCAAACTATCCAGGTCTAGAACAACATGCATGCCGCTCTAGTTCTTGTTCTTGCCTCTTGGGCGCTCGCTCACGACCCTGTCGATCAGTCAGCGATTGCTCGGTACGAATAGCGAGGCACACGCACTGCTTGTTGCCGTCCTTGTCCTTGGACCGGCGTGTCCGCTTGCCCTTTGTCAACCAACCCCAGACGGAGCGCGGGTCCTTGTTGCCCTTGGACTTGCCACGACCACCTGGTAGGGTCAGCGATTGACAAGAGCGTCTACGCAAAGCAACTCACCACCGTGGGGGTGATCGCACGCGTTCATGGCCACACCGCGCACGCGCGGCTTTTGTCCGAGCCAGCGTGAACGACCGGCCTTGCCGAGCTGACGCGAGTGGTGCTCCTTGCTATGCGATTGTCAGTTGTGCACCGAATCGAATAGCCGAGACCTACTTGCTGACGGAACCAACGACGGCCACACAATCAGGCTGCAATCGCCTCACTTCACCGCTCTGCAGCTTGACCAGCACCGTCCCGCTCTTGCGCTTGTTGCCCAACGCATCGACGGCCGGTCCCATGCTCAAGACCTCGCCACCGCCCAGAGCCTCCCCCGACGGTCCGTGGTGCGCTACAATCTGGGCAAAGCTACCCGCCGCGCGGCATAGCTGCATCCGCCCCGTTGGCGTCAACGAGACTGCGTGACAGATTGTGCCCGCCGGCAGTAGGTTCAACGGCAAGACGTTGCCCGGCTTGAGCGTCTGGGTCCGGAGGATACCCAACGCACGGGACGAAGCCGAAGTCGGGTCGTTGACGGTCTGCGGGGATGCCGGGTCGCTCGAAGCCGGCGATGACTCTCCCCAGCCCTCGACAAAACCCGCAGGGATCCCATTCCGGAACGAGCGGACGACCGAGCCCGCACGGACGCCTTCAGGCGCAAGGATGTAGCTCCACCCTCCTCGGACCGAGTTGCTGCTCTCTCTCCGCTCCCTCGCCGTCCCACTCGGCAGTACTCCGCCCTTGCCAACGCCCTCGTCCTCAACTTCGAGTTCTGCCAATCTCGCGCCTTCGTCCGCATCGACCTCGCCATTCGCGACACCGCCCTCTCGGCGCTTGATCAGCGCAATGTGCGCACTCCTGCCGGGATCATATTCAATCCGGACGACGTCGTGCTCGCCATCTTCTGTGCGGTGGAAATCGACGATCCGGAGTCGGCGCTTGTGCCCGCCGCCGACCCAGCGGTTGACGATCCGACCGGTATGGTTTCGGCCACCTTTGCGTCGCAGAGCGACTGTCAGATCGCGTACGGGTGGACCTTGATGCAGGTGGGGGTGATGAGGGTGAATCAAGTGTCGAAGACCCTACGAACGAGCGTCAGCAGCTAGACCCGTACCAGTCAAGAGCAGCTCAATGCGAGCTATGTCACATCGTAGTTCTAGCAGCACCACTCACTGGAATAGCAGGGAAGCCCTTGCCGGTATACCGCTTCATAACGACCTCGTCGCCTCCCTTGGGCGGTGGTGGCCCACCCATGAACATGGACTGCACCGGCTCGGCTGCCGTTGCAAACTGCCTGAGCGCGATCGAGCTCAAGACGGCATGGCCGCGAGATGTGTGGAGCGCTGTCCGGCTCAAGGCCGCTGCTCTGATTGCAGCCATTGCGGTGTAGCTGCGATGATAGCGATTGCACTGGGACTACAGCAGCGACTTTCAGGCGGGGGGTTTGCATCTTTCGGCGCTTCGGCGATTAGGCGGTCTGGATTAGGCGTGCGTTCAGCATTTCCGCAAGCCTATTAGCCCTGGAAGCTAAGCACATGAAATATGAGAAAACGCATTCGTCAGCAAAGTGAACCGACCTACGCCAGAGCCCGTACGCAGCCAGCGCACTCACTCAGTCAGCTGTAGATCCAGTGATCTCGTGCACATACACCATGACGGAACCCTCGTCTCAACCATCTCCGCAAATACCAGCCTACACCTCCACGCCACCTCCCAGCGTCCACCCTCCACCTCTCAAGACGACAAAGGCGACGCACCCCAACCTCCCTCCCGGGCTCACCCTCGGTCCAGACGGTAAACCATGTAAAGTGTGTAATTCATGGAAAGACTGGTCCAAGGCGTTTGGAGCGAAAGCGAAAGCTGGTGGCGCCGAGGGTAGTCGAGCGAACGCGGCGGGAGCGGGGGGGATGGCGGGCATGTTTGGCGCTGCTGCTGGTATACCTGCGTCGAAGGCTACTACTTCTACTGCGGCTGCTGCCAAGCTCGACCGTACACAATGCCCACCTGACACTGAACAACTCGGTCGATCAACGTGGACCTTTCTCCACACCACGGCAGCATACTACCCGCTATCCGCGCCGGCGTCCACCCAATCTTCCATGCTCAACCTCCTCTCCTCCGTCTCACTCCTTTACCCGTGCGCACCGTGCGCCGCCGATTTCAGAGACGATCTCGCGGCTCACCCGGCTCAAGAGGCCGTCAAGGGCCGAGAGGGGTTGATGCGGTGGTTGTGTGAACGGCATAACGAGGTGAATGAGAAATTGGGCAAGGAGAAGTTTGAGTGCGAGAGGGCACAGGAGAGGTGGAGGGACGGCCCGAAGGATGGGTCGTGTGATTAAGCGCAGGGCGGGTTGTACCGTACACACATTGCATGGCAGGGCGATCACCACTCTGCGTAGGGCTTTCTCGATGCAACGCAGAAAGCAGACTGTCACTGACTATGGCTCTAGTAATGTGATGCTGAGCGAAAGACGTACTTGCTGGCACGAGCTGACTATAACGCCGTCAGCTGCATGACTGCCTTTCGCCCACAATCTCGTCAACAATCACTCCAGCACACCTATCCCATTCCTTGGAAGGCGACATGCAAGACCACAGTCTGCCACCAAGTCCTACTAATACATACATGGCACAGCGCTACGAGCTATCCCAATACCTTTCAATCCACACTTTTCGCTGCCACCGCAGCATGACCGACAACATTTCGCGCACGCCGAAATCAGGCCAGAACGCCTTGATGAAATGGATCTGGGTATCGCGCGAGCACTGTCCCATCATCAGCAATATGGGTGCTAGGAGACGGGGGGACGGACCTGCCACATCAAGAAATCGCTTAGGCGATGCACGTCGCTTGTGCGCACTAGGAGATCGACTTTACTAGCGCTGGCCCCGGCTGCAGCTTGGGTCGTCTGCAGTTCGTCCCAGATTGTAGAATCTGTCAATTCGCTAAGCCACTCGTCAGTCGTACGCCAACTCGCAACGGTACAAAACACACCTCGGATCCCAAGCCTCATCCCTGGATCGCTTGACGGCCCCCTCGACGGCCGACACGACCTCGTCTCGTGATGAATAGGGGCAGCACATGTTGAGCGTGAGCTTGGAGTGATCGCGCGTCATGGCCTCGATCTTGGACACTGTTTCGCGCACAGCGGGGGGCAGGAGGGCGAGTCGGCCGATGAAGTTGACTTTGATGGAGTGTTTCTGGAGGATCTCGCTGGACGCGCGCTTAGCCCTGCATGGGATAGGGAAAATGCACGGACACACCCTTGTTCGCATAGCTTCAGCAGCGAGGTATTGGCCATTTCCATGAGGCCGTCCACCTCTTCCTCTGGCCGGGAAAAGTTGTCGATTGCGAACGCATAGACTGAGACGGTCTTGACGTCTAGTCGGAGGCACATTTCGAGCACCTAGATGATATCAGCGCGCAGACTGATGACTCGTACGAGCTCGCTGACCCGCTTGAGGCTCTGCAAGCCCTGGCCATGCCCCTCGATCACCTTGCGCCCTCGGAGTCTTGCGTACCGCCTGTTACCGTCCATAACGAACCCGACGTGGGACGGGACCGGTCCGGATGCTAGGATGGCGAGTACCACGCGGACGAAGAGTGACTGTAGCCAGTGCATGAGCGCGCTGATGGCCGCGTTGAGCGGATACGCCATGGCTACTGGCATACAGGCTGGTCGCACCGTTACAAAGTGGACTCTTGGAACGTGGCATGGTGATCCGCTTTCCCACAGTGTCGGTCTCAACCCCACTGCACCACTCGTCCGTCAACACCGTGTGCAGCATCCCATCCGTCCCCACCGCATCCTAGTCCGAGCTTAGAGTAAAGACGGTCAGCATGCTCCGCCACAAACTCTCACCAGGCCTCCTCCGCGCATCAAGGCCGATCGCGACCGTCACGCCGTTACCGCTGCAGCCGCACATACACTGCCATGGCCTCGCCTCGGCCGTCCTGCTCAGCAGCCAACGCAAGTGGCAGAACGAGACAGTCGTCAAGCTCAAGGAGGAGTTGAAGCGTCGTGGGCTCTCTCAGTGGGTAGACCCTATGCGCGTGACGGCTGTCAGACAGCCGTTGCACTGCATGGTTCAACCGAGCTGATCACTTGGCTCCACTCTAGAACCGGGAACAAGTCGACGTTGATCTCGCGCCTCAACTCTGCAGAATCATCGTCCTCGGTCCCACTGCCTACACCGGTCGCGCCAAAGCGTGCTCTGTCGTCTACAGCCTCCATCTTGGCCGCGTCCACTCCAGCCCCGACTAAAGATGACACTGCCGCCGCCGCCGTGACTGATACGGCACAAATCGTGACCGACGCAACCGTATCCGCCGCATCTGTCGAGGCGCCCAAGGTGGAGGAGATCACGCCCGAGCAGGTCGAAGCCGTACCGGGTCTTCCAGAGCTCACCAAGGGTCTCGAGCGGCAAGTCAGCAACAAGGGCGGCGAGACGCTCGATGTCAAATTCCCCCAGTGGGTAGAAGACAAGGAAGCCGAGCAGATCATCGTACGTGCAGACCGTCGCTGTTTAGCAGCGTGGGCAGGCTGACCCAGCCTATAGCCGTTTGTGCCGGACAACTTTGATTCAAACGCAAAGCGTCCAGTCGCTGCCGAGAGCGAGAGCGAGACGTCGACCGCTCCAAAGGTCCTCGCCGTCGCTTCGTCCTCGACACACCACGCCGGCGGGCCCTCGCACTCGCTGCACAAAGCGAAAGACGCTCTCGAGCAAGAAGCTGAAGAAGCCGCCGCCGAAGTCGTCGATGCCATCCCGTCCCTCTCGTCAGCGCTCGGCGCCGTCGCGAGCGCGCCAACCCGCGCTCTCAACGCCATCCTTCCGAAAGGAGGCCTCAGTTTAACATTGCCAAAGGGTCAAGGCAAGAGCTTTCAAAAGGTAGAGCGCGAGTTGTCACCAGAGGAGAAGACGGGCCGCTGGTGGCTTGCGGGTATCTTGGTGGCGGGCTTTGCGCTGGGTGGAGGCAACAAGGAAAAGGCGGACATCAAGCCCAAGCCGAAGGAGGAGTTTAACGAGGCAGGAGAAAAGGCAAAGAAGGCGGCAAAGTAGTGCACACAGCCATGCAGGGTGTATGATCGCTGCATGCGCGGTCTTCGAGCTCGCATTCCATTCACAGAGCGACACCCTGACTATTGACCCCCTTGTCTTTCCACGCAATCAACACGCAAGATACTCTGTTACGGGACCCGTGATGCTCGATCTCTGGCAAAGCAAGACGTGTCAGCCTAGCAGCCAGTCCGCAACGCACGCTGATGTCAACGATCCACATCCGTTCGCGTGCATAACACACCGCTGTTCGAAAACGGCAGAATCAGCAACATTCACGACCCAGCGTGACTATCAGCGGCGTTGCAAAACGCTCGACCAGCGTCTACCCTCAACATGGCAACAGCGCCCGATTGGGCGAGCCAGTGGCACGCTGCCTACTTTGGTCAGATTCCCGAGCATGTGATTGCCGGGCCCGACGGTCGGCAGATTAGCACCTTGAAAGCAAACCTAGTGCATTGGGATCCCGAGCAACAGTTTCCGTTCTTGCTCCGTGAAGAATATGTGCGGGTTTGGGCAAGCGTGCAAGCCGATCTCAACTGGCAAAGAGAATCTCAGGATCGTCGAAAAGCGGACGAGCGTAGGTTGTGGGGTGGTACCCTGATATGGGGCCATCCCGGCATAGGTATGTCGTCAAAGTTTGTTGCGAACTGCACTGACGAAAGCCAAAGGCAAGTCTACCTGTTTAGAGTACCTGCTCGCCAAGATGCTCGAAAAGCGTCAACGCGTGCTGCTCTGTCTGGAAAGAGGCGAAAGCTACTTGTTCGAACGATCGGGCGTCCAGGTCATACCCGATGAAAAGCTCAAGGCGGTTGTTCAGCAAGAACCAACCTATGTGCTCCTCGACCTCAACGACGCAATGCTTGACATCCCGGCTCCCATCTTTGGTGTTTACAACTCCAACATGTACGTCATCGTCGTGTCGTCCACTCGCACCGCCAAGTGGCGCCCGCTGTGGAAGCATAGGAAACTGCGCGTGTTTACAATGTCCAACTGGCAACCAACGGAGATTGCGTCTGTTTGGTAAGCGTTGAGATTCCGATTGTCGGTGAAACGCTTAGCCGCGCTCAGTTACCTCAACGAGCTGTATCGTGTACAGACCCCAAGTGTCCCTCATCCCCAAGCACTGTACTATACTCCGCTCGAGGTAGTCGAACATCTCGGACCGAGTGCAAGATTAGCTTTTGCCCGTCGGTACCCCAAGACCGACGATCCTTCAAGGGACTTTGCGCGAGACCTACCGACACGCGACCAACTTTGGCAATTGGTAGAGACCTTGTTCAACGGCAGGGCAAAGCTCGGCGGGGCCGAGATGTTCGTTGACGCCCAAGTGCAAGGTCTTGAGTATCATCAAGTTTTTTACGTCGAACCCGAGGGTGTGCAGCCCTGTCTAGTCGCAGGTACCGAGCCTGAATTCCGTCTCGTGATCCCCACCGCCTTTATCTCTTGCATCATCCGAGACACTTTGATGCGGTTTTTCCTTCAAGCGCGCATCGACATGCACCATATCTGCATGATGGAGCCCTCGGTCGCTGGTGCAATCTTCGAGACGATGGCGCTGGCCTTTCTCGAGCAGGCCAGCGAACCAACCCGAATCACGCTATCCACGGGCGATCACTTTGTCATTCCAGCCAAACAACCCATGGCCACGAGAACACTGCAACTAGATCAGACGTGCCAATACCCTCCGCAACCGGGGTTGCTCCATGTCGCAGCGCGACGCACAACCGCCATTGACGGTCTGTGGGTTTCGCCCGACGCGACGCACGTCGTCATGCTCCAGTTGACGATTGCTGCAAAGCACGACATCAAGTTGCGCGGCGTCATGGCCGTCTTGAGGGCGTTTGGGGCCGAGCGCCAAGATGCGAGTGCGATTCCCACGTTTTCGTTCGTGTTTGTTGCCCCAGGCGAAACAGAGGGTCAGCTCGTGGCGGGCGCGCACCAACCCGTCATCTACTTGGGCCGGAAGACTCGCGCTCAACGTCAGCCGATACCAGTTCGGATTGGATACGCCGGCGTGAACCCGGCAGGGGGGTTCCAACAGGTATTCGTAAGCATTCGATCTACTGGAGCACATTCTCACCAACCCAATCAGAACCTACTGAATGTATCTGCGCTGAACTGGCGCAACGACGGTGACGACGAAAATGAAGAGGATGATGCGGACTGAACAATGATGACTGATGGTGATTGATGACTGCTTTGTAAGGACTGGATGACATGATGATGTAGTTGACCGACTATCGGCGGATCCGTCTGATCATGTTGTCCACGTTGGACGTGCCGAGGGGTGAGGCAATCAGCTGACTGAACCTTGTTGGCGGTCGGCTTAGCTTGCATTGTTCTGGGGTGGGGATCGAAGCCTGCAGGAACGAGCCGTAGCTCTGGTGGGGCGCAGAGTGTCGGAGCAAGCCAAGGGGTAAAGTGTAACATGGTGCATATGCATTACGAGAGTGGAATGCCTTTGACTAGGGGTGGAAGCATAGGATGACAGAGCGTGCCCGTTGGGCTTGACGCGGATAGAAGATACAGTAGTGCGTAGTTGATACGATGAGAATGCAGGGAATGCGAAAGAGCACAGAATACAGGGATGGGGCTAGCAGAGGACCATTGGCTCTGGTTCGAGGTCGATGTACTCGACTTGCTGGATGTTGCCGAGCTTTTCATTGGGGAGTGGTTGTTGCATGGGTGCGGGTGCGAGGACGGGACTGCTCGGTGGGGCACGCGGTACGCTCCGACCGGATACGACGGGGACGCTAAAGAAGGCGGCAAAGCCCTTTGCCTTTTCGACCTTGAGTTCGAGGTTGATCTGCACCTTTTGAGTCTTGGCCTTGGATTGTGAGGACGACTTTGCTTTGTGGAACAAGCGCGGGCGCGAGGCTGATGCGCTGACGGGTGAAGAGGGAGTGTGGGCGAGTGCGAGCCGTGTCATTGTCGTCGTCTGAGATCTGGGTCGGGGTGAGCGCCCATGGATAACTATGTATACGGCGCCGCCAGCCTTCAGATTACGCCTGCTGGCGTTGGCGCACAAATGAAGCCCTTGGACCAAAGGGCGCGCTCTCCCGGCGGGTTGTGAAAGCTTTGTCTCGAAGACACAGTGATCCGCGTCCCGCACGCGCCCTCCTTTGAACACTCGACGCCACTGTGGCCACAGCGGCTTCGCGAGAAGCCAGAGGGCGGATAACAGAGCCCGATCGATGAACGAGTACTCACCCTCGCGTCGACTTTGTACGTGTTGGAATGTGGATGGCTACGTTGGCTTGGCTTTGGGCGTTGATGACTAGAAAAGAACTGGACCCGATCGGGCAACTCGCGGTTGGCACTCCGCCAGTGCGGTGGCACCTGGTCGCGAGCTCGTCTTGTTGCTTTCAAGCGGCGCTCGCGGCCTTGCGGAGTTGGATGGTAGACAAGATGCGATCGGAGTGTCGACTGCTGTGGTAGTGACCAAGCGAGCGTACAGTCGGTTCGACGGGGACGAGATAGCCTCGACGGTTGATGCTACCGTCTGCGCCAGCGGATCATGCCTGCTCGCCGACTGCCTTTAGCCTTCGCCATCTCCAGATGGAGCGCACAAAGGCACCTGGGATGCAAGACGTCAGCGTAGGCAGGTATGACCTATTGTGACGGTGAACCGCTCCAATGATACACAGTACAACATGCATCTAGGCCCCGCAGCCGCTCAAATCTCCTTCAGCATGCCCTTGCCACCCCTCCGCGTCATCGTCTCGCCCAACCCAGCCGCTCCACCCCCGCCAAACGCCAGCCTCTCTTGTTCACGCACATACGCGCCCTTGGTATCGGCCTTTCCAAACTTTGTCCGCTCGCGCTCCTCGATCTCAAACTGGATCCGGTCCTGTTCCCTGCGCTGAGCGAGGGCGCGGTCGCGTTCACTGTCGATTTGGGAAGCCGCATTGGACATGGCGGCGAGCCGTGCGGCGCGGGCTGCATCGCCTGGGGTGACGCGTGGTGGGGGCGCAGGTGTAGTGACTGGCTTGGTGTCAAAGTCGGAGGCTGTGGGTCGACTGGGCGCATAGGATCTTGTCGGTGGGATCCGGTCGTCTGGTTCGCGCTCGCGTTTGACCTCTGGCTCACGCTCACGCCGCCGCTCGCCCTCGTGCTCGTAGCGATCCCGCCGGTCCCTATCTCTCCGTGGTGAACGCGACCTCGAGCGATCGCGATCCCGGTGCGAGTGTGAACGACGATACGAGCGCTCTCGTTCATCGCTTGACTCGGTATCAGACCTCGGCGAGCGGTACGACGAGCGGTGTTCACGGCGTTCATGACGTGCAGCCTTGGCTTCCTTCTTGGCCCTCTTGCGCTCCTGCAGAGTGGGATCAGTACTGTCCACGTGCGAGTGCCGATCGAGCTGACCTCTTTCTCCTGCGCCTTGCGTGCCTTGCGCTGCTCCTTGCTCTCCTCGCCGCCCCCGTTCGCCATCGCCTTGCGCCTACGCCGGAACTCGGGGTCATTCAGCATGGCCTGGAGCGCGGCCTGCTCCTGCTTCTTGATCATCAGCAGTGGGTCCTCGCGAATCTTGCTCGCCGTGTCGCGCGCAGTGTTGGCATTCTGCACCGCCTGGAACTCCTTTGACGACGCGCCGATCTGGTCGATAGTCAGTCGAGTCCATTCGGGTCACCCGAACGCCCACATTCTTGTCATCCTGCCCCAAAACCTCGTCGACGCGCTTCTTGCCGAGCAGATACGCCTCCATGTCCCTCTCGCCGACCCTGTTCCCACCGAGCGCACCGCCATCGCCACTCGCGGGCGCAGCATACATCCAATCGAGCTTCTCGACACGTTTTCGACCGGTTGCGGCCTCTTGCATGCGTTGTAGCTCGGCCAGCTGACGTTCCTCTTCACGCTCGCGCCGGAGCTCGGCTACCTTTTTCGCTTCGTCTGCCTGGAGAGAGATGGTGAGATCCAATGATGTGAACGAGAGATGGAGACTTACGGCTGCGCGCTCGGCTTTCCACACGCGCTCCTGGTTGACGAGGAGGACGGGGTGCCACGACTTTTTCCTATGATATGTCAGTCTATGCGGTAGAGAGGGGCCGAGGGCACGTACATGTTGAGATCGCCGCCACCCATCTTGGCTGGTTACTGTGTTGGACTAGTGGTTGAGAGCTGCCGGGTCGCTTGCGCGGTGTCTGCCTGGAGTGCGTGCTGTTCGAGTCGCGGTCCGAGTGAGAGTGAGTAGTGACGAGTGGGTGGTGTATGTATCGTGCAGCTGGTGGTGAGTGGCGGCGGGGTTAGTGGTCTCGGCGTTTCGGCGTTTCGATCGGTGCAATGGGGTTTACGCGCCAACTTGTACTTTGGTGGGTGACATGGTACAGTGCGCTTGAGCTCGTCAACCGGCCGCAGCGAGTCAGCACCACCAGCGTCTCGTTCACTCGAGCTCGTCAGTGCAATCCACAACCCGGTCCAGTCAAGCAGCGCACGAGCAACAGAGCCAACGCGGTCGTACAGTGCAGAGCATACACATCATGGATCCAGGTGAATACTCTCGGTTGCTAATCACCCGTCTACCGCGCTACAACTCCACACAACAGGCTCGTACGCAGATGACGGCTACGTTCACGACCCAAGCTACAAGCTCGAGCCCGAGACTCTCGCCACGTATGGCGCCAGCGACGACGTCCAAGACGCGATCGACGTCGATGCGTCCGAGGCCATCACTCAGGAAGACTGCTGGCTCGTGATCGACGCCTTTTTCGAGGAAAAGGGTCTCGTCAGGCAGCAGCTCGAGTCGTACAATGAATTCGTCGACAACACGATGCAAGAGCTCGTGGATGAAAACTCGAAATTGACAATGGACCAGTATGCGCAGCACTCGGGCGTCTATGGCGATCAGACGGTCTGTGTCGACTATGCACCGTGTTGATAGAGCACTGACACGCCGCAGAAACGCTACCAGCTCGAGTTCAAGCAGGTCTACCTCGCCCGCACGACCATGACAGAGTCGGACGGGACGACAACGGCAATGTTCCCGCAAGAGGCCCGGCTCCGTAACCTGACCTACTCGGCCTCGCTCTATGTCGACTTGACAAAGACGATCAAGGTCTGTGGGGCCGACGAGGATCCTATCGAGGCAAACTGGGAAGACTATATCGGCGACGAGGGCGACGTGAATGCCGCAGAAGAGGTCAAGCTGTTCATCGGCAAGGTCTGTTCTCGTGTCTGTTGTACTTTGAGACTGACAAGAGTAGATCCCTGTCATGCTGCGAAGCAATTTCTGTCTGCTCCACAACATCCCCCCAGCGTCATTCTACGAGCTCAACGAGTGCCCGCTCGATCAGGGCGGCTACTTTATCATCAACGGGTCGGAAAAGGTCTTGATCGCCCAAGAACGCATGGCCGCCAACCACGTCTACGTCTTTGCCAAGGGTCAGCCATCGCCCGTCTCATTCTTTGCAGAGGTCACGAGTCAGATGGAAAAGGGCGGCAAGACACCCAGCAAGCTCGTTGTGAAAATGTACACGCGGACAAGCGACAAGTCGGTGCGTTTACCAGTCGTCGTCGTCGGTTGCTGACACGCACAGCCCGGCAATGTGATGAAGGCGACGCTGCCCTACACGCGCGAAGAGATCCCAATCGTCATCATCTTCCGTGCGCTCGGGATCGTGCCCGACCGCGACATCCTCCAGCACATTTGCTACGATCCCGAAGACACGGGCATGCTCGAGATGCTCCGACCGTGCATCGAAGAAGCCTTTGCGATCCAAGACCGCGACACGGCCCTCGACTTTATCGGTCGTCGTGG
Organism: Holtermannia corniformis; assembly: GCA_001599935.1. Lineage (NCBI taxonomy): Eukaryota > Fungi > Basidiomycota > Tremellomycetes > Holtermanniales > Holtermannia > Holtermannia corniformis. The sequence goes on along the minus strand of BCIJ01000002.1, from coordinate 535,206 downwards.
CCAAAACATGGGCGGGAACAGAGCGGCCCGTCAACGTGCCGCGCACGATATCCTGCAAAAGGAAATGCTGCCCCACGTCTCCGTCTCGGAAGGGTTCGAGACCAAAAAGGCATTTTTCTTCGGGTACATGATCCATCGGTTGTTGCTTGCCGCCCTGGAGCGGCGCGAACTCGACGATAGAGATCATTTCGGCAAGAAGCGGTTGGATCTCGCCGGTCCGCTGTTGGCGGCCTTGTTCCGCATGCTGTTCAAAAAGCTGACGCGCGAGGTGTATCGCTACTTGCAAAAGGTAGGTCTGGTCTGTCCGTCGCTACCACCGCTCACACCCCACAGTGTATCGAAAAGAACAAGCCGTTCATCACGGCCGACGCGATCAAGTCCAACATCATCACCAACGGTCTCAAGTACTCGCTCGCGACTGGTAACTGGGGTGATCAAGCCAAAGCCATGTCAGCAAAGGCCGGTGTCTCGCAGGTCCTCAACCGATACACGTTTGCCTCGACCCTGTCTCACTTGCGGCGCACCAACACCCCAATCGGTCGAGACGGCAAGATTGCAAAGCCGCGCCAGCTGCACAACACGCATTGGGGCATGGTCTGTCCCGCCGAGACGCCCGAAGGCCAAGCGTGTGGTCTCGTTAAAAACTTGGCGCTCATGGCCTACATCTCGGTCGGCTCCTACTCTGCGCCGATCATTCAGTTCCTCGACGAATGGGGGTTGGAAGACCAGGGCGAGTACCACAACGCGCCAAACGCGACAAAGGTGTTTGTCAATGGCGTTTGGATGGGCATCCACCGGAACCCCGTCATGCTCCACAACCAGCTCGTCGCCATGCGCCGCAGTGGCCATATCAAGGGCGAGGTCTCGATCGTGCGTGACATTCGTGAGCGCGAACTTCGACTCTTTACCGACGCCGGTCGTGTCTGTCGACCTCTGTTCATCGTCGACGAGGACCAGTCGCTCCGGCTCAAGCGCGAGCACATTGATCGCCTCGAAGCCATCAACGACAACACGGTCGTGCTCGGTGACGAGGAGACGGCGTGGAAGGAACTCATGGACCAGGGTCTGATCGAGTACCTCGATGCCGAAGAGGAGGAGACGGTCATGATCGCCATGACGCACGAGGACCTCGACAACGCTCGTGCAGAGCACCCAAAAGTCAAGGAGCTCGACCCGGCCGCGCGCGTCAAGAGCGTCAACTTTTCACATACGTTTACTCACATGGAGATCCACCCGAGTATGATCTTGGGCATTTGCGCGTCCATTGTCCCGTTCCCGGACCATAATCAGGTCAGTCGCGTGATCGACAGCACAACAGCACTGACTGCCGTAGTCTCCGCGTAACACGTACCAGTCGGCCATGGGCAAGCAAGCGATGGGCATCTACCTCACAAACTACCAGATGCGCATGGACACAATGGCCAACATTCTCTACTACCCGCAAAAGCCGCTCGCGACGACGCGCTCAATGGAGTACCTCAAGTTCTCCGAGCTTCCCGCAGGTCAGAACGCCATCGTCGCCATCCTCTGCTACTCGGGCTACAACCAGGAAGATTCCGTCATCATGAACCAGTCTTCGATTGATCGAGGTCTGTTCCGATCGCTCTACTACCGCGCGTACACCGAGATGGAAAAGTTCAAGGGTCTCGAAGCCGTCGAGACGTTTGAAAAGCCGGATCGGAACGAGACGCTGCGCATGAAGCACGGATCATCGGATCGGTACGCAAAGCTCGACTCGGACGGGTTCATCAGTCCAGCGACAAACGTAAACGGCGACGACATCATCATTGGTAAAGTCGCGCCGATCAACGATCAGAGCGAGGACCTCGGCCAGCGTACCCAGCTCCATAAGAAGCGAGACGTCTCGATCCCGCTCAAGTCGACCGAACAGGGTGTGGTCGACCAGGTGCTGTTGACGACCAATGCCGATGGTCATAAATTCGTCAAGATCCGGATCCGCTCGACTCGTGTACCGCAGATCGGCGACAAGTTTGCGTCTCGTCACGGTCAAAAGGGTACGATCGGTATCACCTATCGGCAAGAAGACATGCCTTTCACGCGCGAGGGCATCGTACCGGACATCATCATCAACCCGCACGCTATCCCGTCGCGCATGACAATCGGTCACTTGGTCGAGTGTCTGCTGTCCAAGCTGTCGTCGCTCAACGGCAGTGAAGGCGATGCGACGCCTTTCACCGAGCTCACGGTTGAAAAGGTCTCTCAGCACCTCTTCCGCTACGGTTATCATTCCCGCGGGCTCGAGGTCATGTACCACGGTCACACGGGGCGCAAGCTTCAAGCCCAAGTCTACTTTGGTCCGACATACTACCAGCGGCTCAAGCACATGGTGGACGACAAGATTCATGCGAGAGCGCGTGGACCGCTGCAGATTCTGACGCGGCGTGAGTTGTGCATGTTTGCTACGATAAACGGCTGACGGCGTGCAGAACCTGTCGAGGGTCGAAGTCGAGACGGTGGTCTGCGTTTCGGTGAAATGGAGGTCAGTAGCGCCACACGCCAGTGACAAGCGCTGACAGCATCAGCGTGACTGTATGATCTCGCACGGTCTCTCCTTGTTCATGGCGGAGCGCACTATGGACTGTTCGGATGGGTGAGCAGTCTGCTCGTCGCGCATGCTTGGCTGATCACCCCTAGTTACCGTCTGCACGTATGCGACAACTGTGGTCTTACGGCTGTCGCCCAACTGAAGCGCCAGGAGTTCTCATGTAGCGTGTGCCGGTGAGTGATCTGCAGTCGCGTGTGGAATCACTGCTAATCCTGTACACAACAGGAATACGACGCAGATCTCGCAAGTACACTTACCGTGAGTGACCTCGAACCTTGCGCTTGTTTTGCTGACAGGTATTACAGCTACGCGGCAAAGCTCTTGTTCCGTCAGTGTCATCAAAGCGAGACTCACATGTGCTGACGTTCCATTACAGAGGAGCTTCAAGCGATGAATATCGCCACGCGGCTCTACACGGCGCGGCAAGATAGCTAGCATCTGCTCTTGCATGGGGGCAGAGGTTACAGGGTGTACGATATCGACGTCTTTGGTCATGGCATGCATAGCATTTGTAACAGCTAGTCCATTCGCAGATGCGCTTAGGTCCTTGAGACTACGTCGATTTTTTCGAAGGTCAGATTGGAGTCTTCAGAGGACTTCAAGGTGAGCCATCGTATGTTTGGGTACTTGTCCTGGTTGTTGAGGCTCCTGCGCAACTTTTGGCCGAGCTGTTTCGGCCAGTTTGGTGCTGCTTTGGTCAGGGATTCTGTGGTGTGTGGAGGATTCCAATCAGTCAGCTTGACAGTCAACGTTGGGGGTTCTTGTGCTTGAGAGTCAACGTCGAGTCCTTGTGATTTCATGTCAAGGACGGCAGATTCCACCTGAAGCATGATGGTACTGCCGTCCTCAGCGTTAACAGGATAGCAGTCGTTTTCGATGGCGCGGGGGGAGGTCATGTTGCGATACCCTGTCGAGCACCGGGTCGCGCTTATAGCCCCTCTTCGAGGCTTGTTTCAGTAGCCGCTCCAAACATCCTTTGCGGGACCTGCGAGATCTCAGGGTCTCCATGTATGGAAGCAGTAGAGTGGCAAGTGTTCGTTTGTTCAGTTGGTGTGCAGAGTACACCAGCTACGCAAATGCCTAAGCTTTCCGCGCGCGGACACGACTTCCGGTCAACGTCTCATTTACCGCTTGAGCGCCGCTGTGGCGCGAAGAGTCGCGGGTTGCCCTTCGCCTGCTCCTATCTGGTTCCATTATGGCAAATTACGTTCCAGTACTGGTGGACACCGCCTCCCCAGGTGGAATCTGCATGACATAGAACAAACTCGGTGAACCGTCTGCCCGCCATGAGCGAGTGAAGCGCCTAAAGCAACATCACATATCACACAACGAATAGTGAACTGAAAAGTCGGCGAGGCCTGACAGATTATTCAACATTGGGGATTCGCGGTGCTTTGCGACCCCTGCCCCGGTAGGACGAGCATCACGCGGTCGGCCCGGCTGCTTCTGCGGCAAGAATGCGCTCCGCGACCTCATCTGCGTGCTTGTGGCAACGGCGCGTTCAACTTCGTATTCCTTCCAAAGCTTTACGCGATCGGCGTCTGCGCGAGCATACAGCAGGTCTTGTCGGCGGTCGACGTCTTCAAGAGCCTCTAGTGCAGCCACGCCTTCAGGTGTGCGCATCAGGGCGCGTCGTATAGCGCGACTGTGGTTCCAGTTTCCCTCCATTGCGCACGCAACGAGGATAACACGGCGGAGGTAGCCAAGATGTAGTTTGAGCGTGACACCGCGCAAGGAAGTCCGAGTAACCTTACATTGTCAATGATTAAGCCGTGTGCGTTGCTAGTGTCTCCCGTCCAGTACAGCTTGTGCGTGTCAAAGTGATACGAGCCAGCGCCACTCGCAGTGCTCGTCAAGGCTGATCGAACGTATCAGCCATTTGTTCGGCGTCGTTGTGCGATGCGTACAATGTCCACCGCTCGGGAGAGACATTTGTCGCTAGCAAGTGCTCCTCCGGTCCCGTCTCGACATGGTGGATCTCCTTGAGACGTCCGTTGATCTTGGTCAAGAGTTGTCGAAGAGGCAGGATCAGCACGTCGTCCTCTTCTTCTCCATCCAGACTGCGCTCATGGATATACTGGAGATCTGAGAGAAGGGCGGCATTTTGTCCAGAGGCGTAAGCGCGTCGAAGCGCGGGTGGTCAAGTTTGCGCTGGTATGACGGATCGGTCCACATTTCTATACACATTGAATAGCTACAGCCTCCACCACGACCGCGTCAATCTCGCACCCGCCGTCTGCGCAAACAGCCGACGCAACGTCGCCACCCTAACATTGACTGGCGAGTCCCAGATCCACGACTTTGCAAACACGTTGCCGTTGATCGCATACACTTGCCATTTGGGCACGATGACGACTGTGCATTCGGGGCTCAGTACGCAGTTGAAGAAGGCGGCCAGTGCGGACGGCCGGAGCGCGTCGGGGTGGTTGATGTGGAGGCCGAGTTGGGTCAGGTTTGGCAGGGCGACGGGTTGCGGTGTGGGATCGTGCGGGGTTGGAAGGAAGTCTAGCGTGCAGGGGATCTCGAGCGTTTTGAGAGCTTGCAGGGGCGCAAGTCGGTCGACGACGCTGACGATCGGCAGAGTGTAGATCGTGTTGGGCGGCGAGCGGAGGCGCACGGTGTGGAGGCGGGGGCAGCAGCCCGAGATGACGTTGAGCAGTGCGATCGATACCGTTGTGCAGTTTGCGCGGAGGTACTCGAGCTTTCGAGTGATGGGCAGCAGCGCGATCAGTGCGTCTTCGTCGACTTCGGTATCGGATCCAAAGCTGAGCGTGCGCAGTGCCGCAAAGCCAGGCACGGTGAGAGCGGTGAGCACGAGCTGCTGACAGCTACGCTTGCTGAGCTTGTTCGCAACGTCTTCGGTGAATACGAGCGAGGTGATGCGCAGCCCGGGAATCTTGGCAGCGGGATGGTTTTGGCACTGGAGCTCGTGCTCAAACACGTTGATCCAGACGAACGGGCGGTGATCGACGCCAGAGACGACGAGGTTGAGCTCGACATAGTCGTACGCATGACGAGCCGCTGACGAGGTCGGTTCGAACCCTGCAGACCAGGTGGCGGCAAGGGCCGTGTGGTGGTTGGTGGCCAGCGCGTCTGTCGGCTGCGAGACGAGCAGTTTGGTCACGTTTGGATACAGTTCAGCGACCTCGGCCGGTCCCGAGCGGTAGAAGCCGTCATGGAGGGACCACATGGTGTCGCCAAGTGCGTCTTCGAGCGAGTCGACGACGAGATGCCGCACGGACCTCATGTACGTGATGAACCGGTGCTGTGCGCTGTCAGCCTCTGTTCTGCGAAAGCCGGCTCGCACGAACCTGCCTGACTGTGATACTGTTTGGTTCTAGCATGGTGTCTTCCAGGCTGGCTCTGGCGCAGTGCGGAAAGGTGCGGTACAGTGCGGCACTGGCGGTGCGCACGGCCCTCTGCGATACCAGCATGACGTTGCGGACAGACGACGGCGCGAGGTAGTCGAGCACGCAGCTCATGATACTCGCATTGTGATACACTGCCTGAGAGGGTGAATGGCTCAGCAGGGTCATGCTGGTGATTGCGGTCAGGATCAGTGAGCGCTCAGTGAGGTCTGTGCAAAGAGGACCGAGCGGCGATCCTTCCTGTGATCGCGGTGACAGGATGGTAGTGCTGCTTGGACATGGCAGCAGCATAGCACACGGAGCAGCAGCATAGTCACTACAGGGCAGCTCCAAGCTGGAGTGCTCGCCCACTCCCACTCGTGTTGCTCGTTGCTCGTTCCACCGCCCTCAACAGTTTATTCGCCACCAACTTTCCCACGCGCCATCTCAACCAACCCTACCCTCACCGCACCTGAAACGTCCAGTGACCAAGTTGACAGAGCATCCGCGCTCAACGCTCGATCATCACAAACTGAACAATGTCCTTCTTCAGGCGCACCAAGGACACATCCGTCATCCCGCCCGTAGCCCCACCGCCAGGCGCTGGTACAGGCGCAAAGGGCTACTCGGACCCTTATGCACGCAACAACGGCACCAGTGGAGGCGGTGGAGGCGACCCCTATGCTCGTGCTGGAGCAGGCAGCGGTGGCGGTGACCCATACTCGCGAGCCGCGCGCGGAACAGCAGCAGGCAACGGGAAAGCGGAACAGCAGCGCAACGAGCTGTTCGCGGGTTACACTGCCCCGGCCGCGGATCGGCCTGCGCGCAAGTATGGTCAAGAGGGCAGGGAGAACGATGAGGACTTTGACGAGGATGAGGAGGTTGAAGGTATCAAGCAGGAGATGCGTAGCGTCAAGCAGGAGAGTCTGGCGGCCACTCGGTCAGTCGGTGCCCGGGTAGCTCACCGTCCGATCTGCGCTGAGGTCATGCCCTGATAGCAACGCCGTCCGACTCGCACGAGAAGCTGAAGAGACGGCGCGCGGAACCATGGCCAAGCTCGGCGACCAGTCTGGTGAGTGGTCCACTGCTTTGGATCCCCTCCTTTGAGGGCCCTTTGTCCGTGCTTGTGCCGGCCGCTGATACATCACTTTACCAGAGCGCATCGCAAACTCTGAACGCTACCTCGACACGGCAAAAGCCAACAACCAGCGTGCAGAAGACAAGGCGGCCGAGCTCAAGCAGCTCAACAAGAGCATCTTCAAACCCGTCATCACCTGGAACAAGGTCGGTCTCGTACCGCTCACCAGCAAGGACTGCTAACGAACGCCATGTAGGATGCCAAACGCCAAGCGGCTGAAGATCGAATGAACGAGCGCCACCTGCAAGAACGGCACGATCGCGAGCTCGCGCGCAAAGACGTCTCGGAAACGCGTCAACGGCTCAACGGCGCCGCCAACCCTCGACCCGGGCACGGCGGTGCCGATCGCCTCCCTCAAGCAGGCGAGCAAAAGGCCAAACGCGACGCGAGGTCTCGCTACCAATTCGACGCCACGGCTTCCGACGACGAGCTCGAAGATAACATTGAGGAAGACTTGGATGAAGTGCTCGATGTCACCAAGCGCTTAAAGGGCCTCGCGGCGGCCATGGGCCAAGAGGTTGCAGGCCAGAACCAGAGGTTGGTCAGGGTTACCGATAAGACCGAGGGCTTGGAGTTTGCCGTCATGAAGAACACCGAGAGGTTGAAGCGCATTGGCAAGTAGTGCCGTGTGGCCGAGAGATTGTACTAGTATCATGATTTGATGCAATCGTGGCTTCTCGCTGTCAGAGTGTGGGATCTACGCGGCGGATGAAGGGTCGGCCTGACTTTGCGCTGAAGCAGGTTATGCCCGATTGAGCTTGCTGAATGTGTCAAATGCAAGCAGGTCGTCGCTGTATAGCCACCGATCTCGTGTCGTCACAAGTCATCTATACGAGTGCCTGCATCCATCTACCAGCTCAAAAACCCCTTGCCCTTCTCTCTCACGACCCCCACGCCCGACCGAAGCAGCGCAGGCACAATCTGCCCCTTTAAAATCGTATCCTCCACCACTCTCGGAATCTCGTGTGGTGACACTCGACCATAGCTTAGTGTTGCGCCGGATGGGAAATGGATCTATGCCAATGCGTCAGTTCTTTTGGACGGGGAGGGGGGGGGGGCTACCTTCATGACGCCGGCAAACTTGTGCCCGCCTAAATGGTTCACTCTGAAGATGCCGACTTGACCGCCGCCTTGCGGATCTTGTATGCCCTCGATCGCGCGTAGTCGGGTAACGAACTCAGAGTCGAGCTCGGGAGGTGGGATATCTTCGAGTGGGGGTTCTGGAGGGTGGCAGAGGCTGTCGCCGGTCGTGTCGACTGTTATGTCGTGTTCGGCGAGGTTGTCGATCAGCGCCTGTACTGTCAGCTGGGGCATATGCAGAGGAGCGGCGGTAGACAGACCTTTTCGATCAGAGGCGCAGCAATGTGGCATCGCTTGTCGCGCTTCTTGTGCGAGCCTGGGGTGTAAGGCGATACCAAGCGGATCACGTAGACTTACAGATCAAGACTACAGCACGATAAGGCAGCGTCCAGGTCTTGATGTCTCGGCCGTTCGCGGTTGTACCCGCGCTTGCACCTAGTGCTCGCGCCCAGACATCCTCGGCGCCTGTTTTCGAATTTTCGACTTCATGCACCACTTTCCAGTCGGGGAGCACGAGTACCGTCTCGTTCTCTCCCTTTGACGACTGCGAGATGAGGGACGAGGAGAGTAAAAGTGGAGGGTTGGACGGCTTGACAGAGGTTGCCGATATGTATTCTGGCAATGGCTCCTGCGGGTCGCTCGTCGGTTGCGACGCAAGCTGAGGCGGAAGAGGTGCACCGGCGTCTTTCGAGTGCTTGTCCACCGTCTTGGTAAGGTGGTACGCTAGCGTCGTCTTGTCCGTCTACAGGAAGTCAACACCCAGCCTTTATCAGATAAGCCGACCACCCACCGTATGGTCATGCTCCCAGTCACTCCTCCCTGTCGAAATGACCACGGTCCGCTGCGCATTCGCCTTTGCAGACCCAGCGAGATCAGTGCTCCAATCTTGGTCAAACCCTTTGGGAAAGCCCGTCGTGATCCCCTCGGTCTCGTCGCACGGATCCTCGCATGTTCGACAATCGACCGTACTGACGGGCACGCTGGCGTCTTCCAACGTGTGCGCGAGCTTGCGGTACTTGTCGAGGTGGTCGAGATGCGTTGGCGGTGGTTTCGGAGTGTTGCGACCCGACGCCGGCGGGGATGTGACGGGCGTCGAGTTCAGCGAAAGTGCTGATGTCAGGCGATTAAGCATGATTGCAGTTCCGAGCTGTTGGTGTGTTTAGCGTCGATCTGAAGAGAGAGTCTGCAGGGCTACCCTGTGTACCTACCCACCTTGGTCGCTACTGCTCTGGTGGAGACGACTGCGGCGACGTTGTTTTGTGCTCGTTGCCCACGTTGGTGTCGCCCACGTCCGACATCGGATCGACGCTGACGACGACGACCGGCAACGGCGTATATCTGCGTGAACAGCTCCGAGAGGACGACATCCCAGACGTGGTGGATCGCGCGACTCCTTTGATGGTCAGAGTGATCGAGTCGAGAGGACAGGACCGGGTGTGTTTGAGAACATCGACAACCGTTCATCATGGCAATGCCCTCGACCGTGTCTGGCCCGCCGGCGTCAGGGACACATCCTGTGCTGCTCGCCAGCTCGATGGTGAATGCACTCCGAGGACAGGCCGATCCACACCAAGACGGCCAGGTCGTAGCTTTCAAGTGTCAGTCTTTGCAACTGCATTCGCCGTGCTGATGTCGAGTCATTGCTGTAGACAAGTTCAAGCCGTCTTCCATCTCACATTCTTCAGCAGGGACATTGTTCCCACCCACTGCCGGTAACCAAGAGCAAATCCTCGCAATGCAGCATGCAACCTCGACCGAGCAAGCCGCGTTCAGAGCCAAGCCCGAGCCAGGCAAGAAGCTCGACTGCGTGCTGATCTGGGACGATGCAGCTCAGGTATGGATCATTGCGCTCTCATCGTCTACACACGCTGACGCCCAAACAGAGCTTTACACTTCACCCCCTTTCATCCACCTTGAACCTCACACTCGACCGAAATCTCGTCCCTCCCACTTTGCATGCTTTGGCACCCGAGGCTTCTTATACAGATGAACGCCAGATGGAGGATGCAGAAACCGAGCCTGCTCAAGACGAGACCCCGCTTTCGCCAGACGACGATACTCTTGCACAAGAACTCCGCGCCCACCTCGAGCAAGACTCAGCCCCGCCTCCCCTCGACGAGGCCCCTCTCCCGGTTCGCAGGCCCTCGCCCTTTCCGCCGCCAGCTCCCGCATCCCAGTCAGCCAGCAACAAGCGCGCCGCCGCACCGGCACCCGCCTCCGAGTCCAACGTCTCCGTCTTCCAACCAAAGAAGAAGAAACGCCCCTCAGCGATCAGCACAACGTCCCAAGCCAGTGGCAGCAGTAGCGGTACTCGCGGCGCCCAAGCGCGCGACATGGCCGCAAAAGCTTGGGCAAAGAATGCCGTCCATGCCACACCGCCAGCTGAAGAGGCGGAAATCGAAGGGGATGGCGATGGCGAAGAGGACGATTTGGATGATTTTGCGGCAATGATGGAGCAGAGCCTGGCGCAGGCTGCGCCTGCGCCTACTTCTGGTAGAGGTAGCAGAGGTGCAAGGGGCGGTAGGGGCAGAGGCAGGGGTCGAGGGCGAGGTGGGGCCGCCCAGCCGACTCGTGCTGCAGCTCGCGAAGAGAGCCCCGACTTTGTCGAAGTCGAAATCCCTGCAGCTGTACAGCCCGTGCAGCCGACATCGGCAAAGAGCCTAACGGCCATGATGGGTACGTTACGATGCTCTTCCTCTAGCGTCGAATGAAGCTGACGGTCTCAGGCCTGCCCGAAGACGACGACGATTCATCAGACGAATCATCCGATGACGACTAGATTCCGTTTCTGGCTTTGTACCGTGTCACGACCTGATGCCATCTTATACGATCTACCCCTGTAATCTAAGTGAAGAAAAGTCCAAGACGGTACCTCAGCCGACGTAGGACGCAGCATCGCGGTCATCCTGCATAAGTCGGTTCAGTTCCAGAACGAGGCGGAACATCTGCAAAGCGTCAGCGCTGTTGACGGTATGCGAGTATACAGAGACGAACATAGCTCTGCATGACCTCCCATCGCCAATGAGTTCGCGCAAACTCCAGACCGGCTTCGGAGATTTGACGCGCGAGGTCCTGAGAATTGTCAGCATCGCTACAATGCAAGAGACGCACAATGGCTCACATCATGGCCCTTGGTGGCGTCGACGACGCCATTCGCATCCGTAGGACCGGCAAAGAACGCCATGATGTCGTACAAGTCGGAAAAGTCTTGCTTCATCGGCACATAGTGCAGCCAGGGGGCTATGCAAAGTCAGTCTGTGGGAGGATTTTCGAGGCGGCAGCGCACTAAGCCATTCCTAGTTGGGATTAGCGACTTGAATGACTCGGAGCAAGGTGCTTACGTGGCACCACTCGGGGAACATTGTCGACTTGATGACGACGCTGCCGGTGCTGAGCAGCCGGTGGAAGCGCGAAGACCAGCCGTTTCCTGCGCCAAGTCAGTTGGAGCACATTGGCATGTACACGGCGCCACCGACCATCAACTGTCAAGGCACAAACGGATCAGTATCTGACTCGCCGTAGCGCTTTCACGTACCATCAAGAACATCTGACAAGCGTTGTTAGCCGTGTGGTGCGACATTGACCTCAATCACCCACATTTGTACGCCATAGCCTCCTGTGGCGAGACGCGTACCCCGAATTGGATCTCCTCCTTCATCAAGTCGCAGACACCGAGGTTCTTGCACTATCAGCTCGTCAGCGACCATCGCTCACTTTTGCAGACCACTCACCTGCACAGGCTCGCCAGACAACGCGATATCCGTATACGCCTCGCGCAAAACCGGCAACGTCCTCGTCTCGAGCGCCCACCCATTGTCCGAATCACCAGTAGGCTGCATCACATCCAGCTCGTGAGCTTCCCATTTCGGGTCGCCGCCCTTTTTGCCGTTGACATAGTAGTGCAAGCGGAGGCGGTGCGACTCGCGCCAATCGCGCTGGTGGTCAAAGCCGCCGGTCGTCGATCCGCGCCAGAAGACGGCGTTGATCGACTTGTGGTCCCATTCGGTCGCTGGGTCTATGTGCGTGATCCGCTGGAACGCTTGAAGAGGTGGGGTCTGGAACGAGGTGTCACCCGGGAACTTGCAGAGGACGAGCAGCGGCCGGATCTGAGAAGGCGAGCGGTTGGGGTAATCCAAGCTGCGATAGGTTAACGAAGCAGGCGATCCAGAGAGTGACTTGCCTCATGGATCCATGCAGCCGCTTGAGCGATGGGTTCTCACAAAAGTCCATGGTCTCGGTGTGATCGGCGACGAATGACTTGCCTGTCTCGTGTAAGCGGTGTGTCTTGCCCGGTCGCGCTAGGACCCACCAGAACCACCTTCCGTCTTGTTCTCTCGATCGCCAGTGTTGGCTGCGCTGCCTTCCTCACACGCAGACTGCGCGTCGTCAATCCTGGCGACTTGCAAAGGGACTCGGGCCACGCACAAACCACCCCTTGATCGGCGTTCGGTTCGAGTCTTCGTATCGCTGCAGCTGAGGGTCGTCAAAGACTGAAACTCGTAAGTACCGCATTCAGAGGTGGTGAGTCACTGACAAGCGCCCAACTTGAACAGCTCGTCGGCGCGCTGCCACTGATCGCGCCCCAGCACGGCACTGCCCATATCGTGGTTCCAGCCTGCTACGTCAAAGTCGACATAGTCAGGCAGATACTCTTTGAAGCCGTCGACCAAGTCTCGGAGCGCATGTACACGTCCCGGGTCAAGAGAGCCACCGGACAGAGTCACATCCTTGCGAGAGATGTGCAGATTGTAGACGTGGGTACCCTGTTTGGGGTCGGACCAGCGTTGAGTGCGTTCTTTGAGCGTTGCGGGGGAGAGTGCACGATGCGGAATGAGGTCGTGCATCATTTTGTCGTACTGGATGGTGTCAGTGGCTACGATGACGGACTGCAGCACCCACATCGTCGATAAACTTGACATCGTTGTCCTGGCAAAACTTGAACCAAGCGTCGAAGCCGGCCGGTGGTGGGATCTTGTACCGCCGCTTGTACTCGGACACGGCTTCTTCGAGTGTTCGCGATTGTCTGGAGAGGTGAGCCGAGCTCGGCTGCCTTGGGCACGAACCTCGCCAATAGACTATCGAATTTAGTCTTTGCCCGGTCCATGAGCTCGACTGGCAGCTTGGTCAGTCTGCGGTGTTGCCCATCACCCACCGCACTGACCGATCGGATGCCCTTCACCCGACTTTGGCTTGACATAGCCATCGGTTGTCCACTCCAACTTGGACCGCTTGCTGTCAAACGTAATCGGTGTCGTGCGTTGTCTCTCGCGCGTCTCGGTCCCCAGTCCGTGCCGAACCCCGAACCAGTAAAGCGCCGCGAACCCGACGAGGAGGTACAGGATCTTGCGGGGTTTTCTTGGAGAGAACTGACGATGCGGCGGCATGCTGCGAGGTGGTGGTGATGTTTGAGCTGGTGCTCGCGGCCATCAGGGGCGGCTCGCACTCGGGTGATCGACGAGCCCGCTAGCGTGGAAGTGCTAGCGGTGTGCTAGCAGTGCTGCAGCTGTCCTGCAGGGCACGTACAGAACCTGCAAAGTGTCTGATAGATCTGTATCAAAAGTGTGTATCAAAAGCGCTGTACCGCACTGTCCCGGGTGATGGCTAGGGGGCTACTTTGGGGAAACCCTCAACCTATGCGCAACGCGTCAACGGTCGCATGAGCTGATTGGTACATACTCTGCTATGCATGTAGTATGCATCGGTCAAAGGAACTGCAATGGCTCGAGGACGCATGTGAACAGGTCTTCAGCCTGGTAAGGTCACCATCCGTCGGTATCTTGCAAAGCAATCATTGCGAACACTGAACGACAAAAGCTTGAACACAGTCTATCAGGCGTCGAGCCCACCGTACTTATCAGTAAGACAGAAGACTGATACCATTTCGTGGCGCTACACGGAGGGACGGTTAGAAGCCTATACATGCGGTCGGAACCCAGATGCTCCTTATGACCTGTCGTCTTCCTCCGTGCGGATCCCTCGCCTTCGAGACGCTGATATCCGTATGTATGATTCCCAACGTCCACGCCCAGCACCCGATGCCGACGACAAACGGTATCGTCCACCCGACCCTCGCGCGCGACGAGATCACCGTCCTTTCCCCCAGTCTGTTCTCGTCCGAGACGCTGACGGCCGCAGAACAGGATGGTTTGATCTCGGGCTTGCAGGCTGAATGGCAGCACCGCGTGATGGCGGATGGGACGGTGGAGAGTGACACGGCGGCACTGCGTGGGGTCGTGCAGGATGCGTTGGGGATAGTGTCGGTGGATGCGGCCGAGCTCTGTGATGCGCTTGCGAGGAATCTGGGCGAGGCGAGGGAGGGGCGTTGAGGTCTGGCAGATGATGTGAGACGGTGGTAGCGTCCCTACGTTTCCATACAACGCGATAGCTAGATGAGATACATACAGATGCCGTCAGACCGTCCCGCGCCGAGCACGGTACTGACGCAAGCGCTCCATCGGCTCCCCACCGAGCCATTGCCCATCCGCTCCAAGTCCCGGCGGTCCCACCTGTTCAACCGTATACCCGGCCGCAACGCTCGCGTAATCCATCGCTAGTCCAGTGCATCATCAGCGCCAGCGCCAAAGGACGCCCAACATACCGTCTGCAAACGTCTCGCCAGCGTACAAGCCTGCCGCTAGACCTCCCAGAAAAGCATTCCCCGCCCCGGTCGGATCCACGACGTTGTGGCTGGATTCGGGCTGATAATAGGCTTGGACCCATTGAACGTCTAGTAAAGGTGATCAGCAGACGCGCAATCCCAGCAGGGCAACGTACCGTCCGACCCGGCCTCGACGAAACAGGCGCCCATTGCGCCCGCGCGCACCACGACGCCAAGCTTGGGACCCCAGCTCGCCACCTCGCGCGTCGCTGCCTCGATCGCTAGCCGATGTCCTGTTTCGTCCTTGCATGGCGGGAGGATACACGCTAACAGCTCGAGAACTTCTGTGTGGTTTGGGCTGCGGTTTGTCAGCCGTTGGGGCGAAGTCAGGGGTGCACGGACGGACCTGATCACGTCAATGCGCGGAGCTAGTGCTCGGAACGCGTCGACTTGATCGGGACAGCAAGATGGCTATGGCTGGGGTATCAGCTGATGCCCTTGAATGGATTAGGAAAACGTACAGGCACAGGTTCCCATAACACTCTAACGCCCTGTCCTGGCCACAGCTCGTCAATTTCGTCACGGACGCGCACTGTGCGTGAGGGGGACGAGATGGCGTGGATGATGCTGGGCGGGAGTGTGGAAGACACGAGCTTACGACTGCTCGTGGGACCGTGGAGGACAGACTTCGGCGTGAGCAGCAGGGGCGGGGTCAGGTATCTGAACCTATGTGATTCGTTCAGTCCAAGTCAGCTACGGGCGCAGGTAGCAGAACGAACCCTCGGACGCCATCAGCATGATACGAGTTCAGTCCCCTCGTACACCCTCTGTCTTGTTGTTCTTCTCCAGGATCAAGGTGTTCGACTTCAAGCCGGCGATCCCGAAACTCCCACATTTCGTCGCCGAAGCGGAGGAGGCGTTGATGTAATTCGCCTGTTGGTGGTAGTGAGGATGGAGAGTGGTGAATTACCATGCCGAGGCGTGATGGGGGTTGGAAAAGGCGCGCGCCAAGGATAGCTGTTAGTGAAAGACTGGGTTAGCTTGGGTTGAACAAAGGGAGGGTGACGGTACCGTATGTTCCCGCGCCGCCCAGCTGTGATGTCGTTAGCTACCCCACTCAGCTCGACTCAAGGCGGACACATATCCACCTCGTCTGGACGGTCATGGAGCACCTCGTTGCCGTTGCCGTCGATGGATGCAAACGAGTCGATGATGAACATGCCTGAGAGTGAGTCTGGATCTATGATACTGCTTGACACTGGCATACCAAGCGTGATGATGCGCCGCTGTGGCACTGTGCTGCTCCCTGTCATCCTGCGTGAACCGCTGTGGTGTACCAAGTTGCGCCGAGCTGATAGCGGGGAAACGGACACGGCCCAATCTCCGCTGACTGCCACGTGGTGTGATGCAGAACCACGTGGGACACTCCTTTGATGACGTAATGACGCGTCGTGATGGTATCAAACGCCGTCGTGCGCCAACCCCTCCGTTGTGAGAGGCAATGGGAAAGCAAAGACTGCAGAGAGACTATCGACAGCAGTCGGCTTTACAATTGCCTTAACCCCTGCACACCTGCACACTGCACAACGCCGAAAGGCGCCAGCCCAAACCTCACACCCTCCCGGGCAAGGCCACGATGTGGCAAAGCCCTCTCCACCCTCCGAACTTCACACGGTTCATCACCTTGGTGAGACC
>BCIJ01000002.1:376681-515677 GCA_001599935.1 Holtermannia corniformis | reverse complement strand
ACCCCTTTTGCGAAGACAGGACCTTCCGCTTTACAAGCCTGGGTCTGTCTTGAGAATGCCTTGAGGAAATGCTCGTGCGCTTGTGACGCAGCGAGTGGAAGAGCAGAGGGCTTATAACCTGAGAGGCAATGGGAAAGCAAAGACTGCAGAGAGACTATCGACAGCAGTCGGCTTTACAATTGCCTTAACCCCTGCACACCTGCACACTGCACAACGCCGAAAGGCCGCAGCCCAAACCTCACACGTTGGATGTCTCAGTTTGACGTTTCAGCAGGATCCGATCAGCTCGACAACGCTCGCCTGCTCTCTGTACGCACGTCAAGCCATCACTCAGGTCAGTCCTCGCTCTCTACGCTCGGTATCCACAACCCTATCGACACCCCGCTCGGCCCCTCAGGTTTGTTTCCGTCGCAATGGCATCGCCCCCAGGCGGTGCAGCCAGCTTCCGAGCAGAGCTCGCCCTGGCTGGACGCCGGCTTGCACTGGGCAGCTGGGGCCGAGTCAAAGCTATTCCATCTCCCCACCTTTCGCACAACAACCCCGTCACAGCACCCATCCCGAATCGAGCTGGAATCGAGTCGACTGACCCCCTTTACCTTTAGCAGCTTGCACGAGCAATCCCTTCCACACTCTACAGACCCACACCTCCCGCTCGCCAACATGTGTGGTACGTCCACCATTTGCCTGCTTATACAGACTCTGACCACTCGCAGGCATCTTTGCCTACTGCTCCTACCTGACGGAAAAGGAACGTCGCTACATCTGCGAAGTCCTCTGCCAGGGTCTCTCTCGTCTCGAATACCGCGGCTATGATTCAGCAGGTGCGTCTACTATCTACTGCAGCATTGCACCCAACTAACCCACGGCAAGGCATCGGCATCGACGGCGACACCTCGGACCAACCGCTCATCCTCTTCAAAGAAGTCGGCAAGGTCGCCGCGCTGCGCAAGCACATTTCAGAAGCAGACGCTGGCATCGACATGAGCAAATCTTTTCTCAGCCAGACGTCGATGGCGCACACGCGCTGGGCCACGCACGGCCAGCCGAGCCCGTTGAACTGCCACCCGCACGTCAGTGACCCCTTGAACGAGTTCAGCCTCGTGCACAGTGAGTTGCGAGGGGTGAAAGGTAAAATGAGATGCTGATGGCATGATAGATGGTATCATCACCAACTGTAGGTCTTTTTCAACATGCTCCATCTATCAGTCTCTCGACTATTACCATCCTACTCTTGCGGTGGCTTCTGCCGTATTGTCACGCACAGTCAACAATCACCGCCTCACACGTCTGACGATACTAACCCCCACCCCCAGACAAGGAACTCAAGCTCGTGCTCGAAAAGCGCGGCTACGTCTTCCGCACCGATACCGACACCGAGGCCGTCGCCGTCCTCTGCAAATACGTCTACGACTCGCAGCCGCACAAGCGCTTGAACTTTACAGAGCTCATCAAGACGGTCGTCAAAGAGTTGGTGAGTTGGGTGTGATCTGCAGTGCAACACCGGGCAAGCGCACCGGATGACTGCCGATCGCGAAGCGTATCGCACAGACGAGCGCGCTCTCCTGCGTACGTGACTGAGATTGCGTCATGTAAGACTGGACCTATGGGAAGGCTGGGAGTGCCGGGCAATGGCCTGGTAGCCAGCTGCACTCAAAAAGGTCTGATGTCGGCAAGGGCGGTCTGTCATCCAGGAGCCCAGAGTTCTAGAGGTCGCAGGCGACGCGCTCAGACTCAGACTGCCTATTGGCAGCGAGCTGCGCAGAATGCCACATACCCTTGATCAGTAAGAATCCCTTGTATGACGCATGCTGCGCGTTGTAGGCAGTCTCATGGTCGGTCTGCCACACTCGAAACGTCGTTGCGCAAGTCGCCGGCGACGAACGGGTGATCAGACCAGGTAATGTACCTGCCATCACACGAATATTCCGACCATAGTCTAGACATTTGCAACTTTGCTCGCCGTCATAAATAGCCTGCTGTTTTCCACTCATGCGCTAATTCTCTGTTAGGAAGGATCCTTTGCTTTCGTCTTCAAGTCGATCCACTTCCCCAACGAGATTGTTGCCGCCCGGCGCGGTTCACCTCTGCTGATCGGCGTCAAGACGGACCGCAAGCTCAAGGTGGACTTTGTCGATGTCGAGCTCGGCAACGCGGCCGAGCAGGAAAAGCTGAGCGCCGATGCTGCCGACGGTGGGCTGCTCGCCGTTCCATCTGCCGAAGGCCCAGCGACCGGTGGTCCCAAGCTCCGCCGGTCGCAGTCGCGCGCTTTCCTCTCGGAAGACGGCATGCCCCAGCCCATCGAGTTCTTTGTTGCGTCCGACGCCAGCGCCGTCATCGAGCACACCAAACGCGTACTCTATCTCGAAGACGACGACATTGCACACATTGCCGAGGGCGAGCTCCACATCCACCGCTTGCGCCGTGACGACGGCCTCTCGTCTGTCCGCGCGATCGAGACGCTCGAGATTGAGCTCGCCGAGATCATGAAGGGGCAATTCGACCACTTTATGCAAAAGGAGATTTACGAGCAGCCAGAGTCGGTCGTCAACACGATGCGTGGCCGTGTCAACTTTGACACTCGGACGGTCACGCTCGGTGGCTTGAAGGCGTACTTGCCGGTCATCCGTCGCTGCCGTCGATTGTTGTTTGTTGCGTGCGGGACGAGTTACCACTCGTGCATCGCCGTTCGACCCGTGTTTGAGGAGCTCACCGAGATCCCGGTCGCTGTCGAGCTCGGTGGGTTGTGTAGAAAGGTGACAAACCGATGGCTGACGCCCCGCAGCGTCCGACTTCCTCGACCGCAAGACACCCGTGTTCCGTGATGACGTTGCCATCTTTGTCTCGCAATCCGGCGAGACGGCCGACACGATCCTCGCGATGCGCTACTGTCTCGAGCGCGGCGCGCTCTGCCTCGGTGTCGTCAACACTGTCGGTTCCACGCTCTCGCGCGAGACCCACTCTGGTGTGCACATCAACGCCGGGCCCGAGATTGGCGTCGCGTCGACAAAGGCCTACACGTCGCAATACGTTGCGCTCGTCATGATTGCGCTCCAGCTCTCGGACGACAGTATCAACAAGGCCGAGCGCAGGCAGCAGATTATCGATGGCTTGCACGAGATCCCGGCTCAGATCAAGAGCGTGTTGATGATGGACAAGGCGCTGCAGCAGCTCGCAAAGGATACGCTGGCAAAGGAGAAGAGTCTGTTGATCATGGGTCGTGGCTACCAGTGTGGGTCTGGCTGGGTCGGGTCGGCCTGAGTGGGGCTGACAGCGCGCAGTTGCGACCTGTCTCGAGGGTGCGCTCAAGATCAAGGAGGTTTCGTACATGCACTCGGAGGGGGTCCGTTGGAATGCTGTACACTGGGCTATGCTGACTTGCGCAGATCCTCGCGGGTGAACTCAAGCACGGCCCTCTGGCGTTGATTGACGAGCACCTCCCGTGAGTCTAGTTGCAGCACCGGCAAGCAGCGTCTGACGAGCTACAGCGTCATCTTCATCATGACCCGCGACTCGCTCTACCCCAAGGTGCAGTCTGCGCTTGCCCAGGTCACTGCGCGCAAGGGCCAGCCGAGTGAGTGTCCGAGACCGATGTCACTGTACAAGTACTGACGACCCCAGTCATCATCTGCAACGATGACGACGAGTCGGTTGGCAACAATGCAAAGGCGATCCGCGTGCCCGCGACCGTCGACTGCCTTCAGGGTCTGATCAACGTCATTCCGCTCCAGCTGCTTTCGTACCGTCAGTGCTAGCCTGCTCATCGACGTCCGACGCGTAGCTGACACGCGGCAGACTTGGCCATCATGAACGGTGTCGACGTTGATTTCCCAAGGAACCTGGCCAAGGTGAGTGCACATGGTCGCGCAGTGCTTTTCGCTGACACTTGCAGTCGGTCACGGTCGAGTGAAGGATTGTAGAGTACCTGTAGAGCCGTCCGTGCCATCGCCTGCTTTGAGAGATTGTCTTTGCATCACCATGAGTCTGAGCTCGTGCAGACCGCCACTGTGCGCCCTGGATCGTCATCCAGTGACGTCGGTTGCGCGCGTCGCTGCCGGCATTGAGCGCAATCGTCATGACCACAAAACTGAGCGCAAAGACGGAACCACGGCGTTCAATACTGTCACTTCAACTCTCACAATGATGCGCTCAACGATGCTCCGTAACCGTGCCATCGCTGCACCCATCCCACGTCCCTCGCAAGCCGTCAAGGTATGCTTCGCGTCCCAACGTTCGGAGAATTAAGAGCTGACGCACTGTACCCAGGCTCGCGTCGCTATCCCGCGCCGATTCAACTCGACCACCACCCCTCCACCACCCCAGCAGCAGCCTCAGGGTCACAGCAACACACCGCTGTATGCCATCGTTGCGCTCATTGTCGCGGCCGGCGGTGCAGGGTACTGGTACATGAAGCCGGTGCGCGACGCTGCGCACCAGGCGAACCAGATTATCCACTCGACCAAGGAGTCTGCCGGTGGCTGGGTCGGTTGATTGCTATCTCGAGCTGGATGACGCTCACACTACGTCCAGGCCTCGACCGCTGCCAACATCTCGGGCATTGCTACTGCCGGTCTCCCGGCAGGCCTGCTGACGCTCTACCACCACCTCGACTCGCAAGAGGGTGGCATCACGGGTTTCCTCTCGGGCCTCAAGGACCAGAAGGACATTGATGGCGTCTTGGCAAAGCTCAAGGAGGCTGGCGGCAAGGACGTGGCGCCGATTATTGATGCCGTTGAGAAAAAGGTCAAGCAGGCCGGAGGCAAGCTTGAGAATGTCGACTGGAAAGCTTTGGCCGATGAACTCAAGGGTCAGGTCGGCGAGGGCGGCCAAAAGCTCCTGGACGTTAGTGTCTAAACGAGAAGAGGGTGCTTGCTGACATGACCAGTTCGCAACGCAGTACATCCCCGCTGGCGGTTCCGTCACGGCCCTGATTGAGCAGTTGAAAAAGGCGGGCGAGAAACAGCTCGGCGAGCTCGAGACGACGGCCAACAAGCTGCTGCAAAAGGCCAACGCGTCCAAGGAGGACGGCAAGAACAATGTCGAGGGCTTGCTCAAGGCCGTCAAGGACGCCGGACCCGAGGACTTTGACAAGCTGTTCGAGCAGCTCAAGGCTGCTGCCAAGAAGGCTGGCATCCCGTCCGAGCTCGTGGACAAGTACGTGACCAAGGACAAGAAGGAGGACGCGCAAGAGTTTGTGAGTGCTGCAAAGGTTCCTACGCGCGTAAGGGCTGACAGTGTACAGGCCAAGAAGACGATCGACCAGCTCAAGCAGGCGTCCGAGGCCCTTCCAGGCAACCCTGATGAAGTCATCGAGGCTATCCGCAAAGTCTCGCCGGGCCTCGCTGGCCTCGTCGCCTTGGCGCTCGACAAGGCCGATGTGAGGGACAAGAAGTCGAGCGACGACAAGCAGAAAAAGTAAACGCGGTCAGGAACAGTGTATAGTCGCAACGCATGTATCGTATAGTGTGCATCGTGGTTAGGACTTTGTCGCCAATGGTCTCGTTCGAGGGATCGCGGGCGACAGTTTGGTTTTGGGCTCTGAACAGACGACGGGCAGCAACGTCCCGTCGAGCCTGTAAGCGTCTGGCGTCGTCTTGATGGCCAAACACAAATCTGTGCTTGATCAGTTCTCCTTCACCGCAGTTGAGAACGCACAGGTGCAGCTCGAAAACACGAGGTAGCTCCCCCAGCCGGTCAAGACATGCCACCAAGCATGCCCCTCCAACACGATGCCCAACCCGCCCAACGCGTCGCGCCAGCGCGTCAACGGCGCACAAAACACATTATCAACGTTCCAAACCAGGAACCCCGCGGCGAACGCTCCGATCCCCGTCCCGGCGACAGTGGCGATCTGCTTGCGGGCCGGGTGGAAGGCTGGGAGCCGACGGATCAGGATGTAGATCCGGATCGCGCCTGATATCAGGATGCTGGCGAACGCTACTTGGTGGTAGATTGGGTTCGGGAGGCTGACGCTGTCGGGTGTCAGTGATGGACGGCGACTGGTGGACGAGGACGGACTAGGAGACGGTGATGAAGACGTCGAATGCCAGGATGGCCAGTAGGCCAGCAAGACCCCAGCGAGGCCGAGCGCTAGGCAGGGTATCATACAGCAGATACGTCGAATAGGTGATCAGGTAGATCTAGACCTGGCTTGAGTACGTCCAATCAGCCATTCACGCTGACTCACCATCGGCAACTCGTCCATGAGCTGCCACGTCCACTTGAGCGTCGCATGGAACGCGGCACTGCTCAACCCGATCACAGCGAGCCCGAGGTACGTGAGCGAGTACCGAGCCGGGACGTCAGACTGCAGGACCTTGGCCATGCCGTAGACACCGAGCGCGATGAACGGCACATTGGAAAACGTATTGACACACTCGGCCACATAGCGTGTATACGCGTAGTTTTGCTCACACCTCGGTGCTTTGTCAGCTGCACAGTCGGCTGTGAGCTGACACTAGACAGACCAGTCTATCGTCGCTGTATGCACGCCCCAGTCTGCGTTTGTCAGCAAGACTTGGATTGGCTGCAGACGGTGGCGACTCACAGCCCTCACCGACTTGACCAAGCTTCAACCCTTCGAACGCGCCCATGGGATACAAGTATCGATCCAAGTCGGCTGCAGGTATTTTTCACTTGATCCCTAGCGTCTACGTCGCCTCTCGAGATGTCCAGCTGTTGCTGACTAAGAAGTTGGCGTTGCTGTCAGATGACGACCTGCGACTCTGCACTTTAGACAGACCTATGTACCTAGCTAGTTTGAACAACTTGGCCGCTCTCCCTTCCTTTGAGCGCCGACCGTGCGCGCTCCTTTGATCGCCGTCCTCATCCTGCCGTAGACTAGTCGCTGTTGGATGCCGAAAGAAGCCCACGCCACCACGCGCGTCATGGTCATGGACGACGTCGCCCGTCGTGCAGAAAGTGAGCGAACAAAAGGTCGCATCTCTAACTCTATTGCGCATCCGGGATTGATCTGCTGCCCAACCATCTCGGAACCAAGGCTAGAACGAGAAGATACCTCCACCACGCCGGCGGCCACCGCCGAAAGGATGGACGGCGACGGCCGCGGCAAACAGACCGACCGTCAGGCCGATGGCGACGCTGACGAGCTGCTCGGCGACTGGCAGGCGTCAGTGAGGCTGGAGCAGAGTGTGGGACTCACCGCCAAAGCCAGTGCTATACGTCTCGGTAGAGCCGGACGTAGACTCATTCGCGAACCTGCGATTATGAGCCGCCGTCCTGGCAGGTGAGAGAGTGCACTCACGCAAAGAGACCGCCGTTGGAGAGACCGGATGGGAGCTGGAACAGAACACCAACGACCATGACGACGAAACTCGTACCCTAGATGAGTCAGCAACTGTTCGGCGCAGCTCACAAGCGACCGACATTGTTGAAGCGACCCCAGATGTTACCAAGCAAGCCGACGACGAATGAGCTGGTCTGGGTCAGCTTCGTCGTGTCACCGGGAGACGGCACGCACCCCAGCATACTGGTAATGTCTGAACGGTTGACGAAAGCCTTTGCCGAAAAGTGGTTGGTGCACCAGCCAGCGCACGAGATGAGGACCATGACCGGCTGCGAGCGTCAGCAGGTGACACGAGCACTACTGCTCCCAACGTACCAGCTCCTTTGCAAACAAAGGCTGCTGATTGCGCAGTGAGAGGCCGAGGGAGAAGCCAGGTGCGCACAAGAAGTCTGCGGGCGTCAGACATGATCCTGTGATCTAGAGGTAACCTACACCACCAAGCACTCGGCGTCGACTGATACCACGGCTTGCCAGCATGCACGACCGAACATGTGTAGTCGTTGCTGCCGTAGATGGTGAGACTCGTGATCCGGCGATAAATCTCGGCGCCCATTCTGCGACGAGGTCAGCTATAGGACCCGTAATATGAACGCGACTTACGAAAGACCGAAGCCCAAGAACAGACTATAGATGACTGCGTACCCGACCCGCACCGACCCAGACGTGATGTTTCTCGAAGCCAACTCGAGACTACCCGTCAAGATGATGTAGCCCTGTGTCGGTCAGTCATGAGCGCGGCAACCGATGGCAGTGACATACCGGAAGAATGAGCACGATACCACCCGACGCGATCGCGGTGTAGCAAAAGTACTGCGAGGATGCGATCGCAGCCGCCAAGAAGGAGATGATCATGGCGACTGAGATTTCAAACACGTTCGAGTATAGATCGTTGCGCGCGGCGATCATTTGGATGGCGACGAGCAGCATGCCCAGCGGCGCGGCGATCAGAGCGTCGATAAAAGATCTAAAGTGCCACATCAGTCACAAGGCGGCTGCCAGAGCTAGAAAGCAACGCACCCGTAGAAACCAATCACACAGATGAAAGCACTGCACATGCCGCCAATGAAAAGACTCTGCCACACATTATAGTACACGGGCGTCGTCATGAGTACATCGAGGTCTTTCGACGCCTCCTCGACGCTGATGTGATCGTGCACGACCTTCCAGTAGAGGTTGTGCGTGGCTAGCAGCTTGCCGAGATCGAGGCCGGTCGCCTGCTTTAAGAATTTCGTCTCGGATGTGTGGGTCGCGTCGTCGCCGAAAGAAATGAGCATGGTGCCGGGAATGTACACGACCTGAGCATTGAGCTCGAGTACGCGCGCGGTCGCTTGGATCTGAGCTTCGAGACGGTGCGAGGGTGAGCCGAACCTGTTGTCGTCAGCGCATGCTCGCAAGGCATGTGCGCAACCCACATCATCAGAGCACGCGCAAGCTTCATCAAAAACTGTTGGCGAGCAAGGATAGCGGCAACATGTTGGATAATCTGTCTTTGTCAGCCCTACCCCCACCCCCAGCTGGGACGACGGACGAAAATCTCCTGCTGCTTCTTCTTCTCCTTTGCCCGCTTGCGCCGCTTCTTCTCCGCTTCCCACTCTTTGCGCCTCCGCTCATCGTCTGTCAGAATCTTTGGCTTTTCGTTAAAGTAGCCTCCCTGATCGGGTCGTTCTTTTGGCGAACTGCCACCGGGCGTCTTGACGCCCTGCATGATCCACTTTTCCGCATTCTTGTAAGCTGCCCCGGGCGCGTTCATCGCCTGACCGGGCAGCTTGCCGATTCGATCGCCGAGGTTGAGCCCCTTGGGCGCTTTACTCTTGCGCTGCTCCTTTTCCCTTTCACGGGCGTCAGTGATCGCAGGCGCGAGGTTGAGCGTGGGCGTCGACAACGATGCACCGGAGGACGCGAGGGCACTGATGGCGCTACCTGTTGAATCGGCTGTCGGAGCGCGTTTGCGGTTCCCGCCACCGCCGGAATGGGGCTCGTCGATGCGCGTGTGCTCGGAAGACGTGGGCGAGCGGTCGCCGTGACCGCTGATACCGGAATACATTGAGGCCGGGCGCGAGTTGGGTTGCGAGCCGTTGCGCGTGTGCTCGGGTCGCCAGTGCTTGGGTGCAGGCGCCGCAGTAACGTCGCCGGCCGAATACCTAGACGGCTTAGTCTATGCCGAGTGCAGATGGCCGAGCAGACTCACCTGGACAATCTATAGCCTGGTCGCTTGGCCGCGGGGACGAGGGTCGAAGCCGAAGGCGTGGCTACATCTCGTCAGTCTGATCCGACGAGACGATCTGTTGCTACTCACCCGCGCCCGTGATATTGCCTGTGCCCGCCATGAGCGCGCCAAACACGCCAGCACCGCTCCTCGCGGCCTTTGGCCGTTCGTTGCTCGAGTCAAACTTGTCGCCGATCGACGAGACCGTCTTGGACATGGACTTGAGGAAGTTTGGCGTCTGTGAGCCGCTGCGCCTGTTGCTTGGTCGCTCGTCCTCCGAGTCGTCTGACGAAGGGTACGTTGATGGTGGGCGAGAGGAAGCCGGTGTGGTTGCGCGCGAGTTTGGACCCGAGTCGTCATTGTTCCCGTACAGGGTCAAGAGGGATGAGAGCACCGACGTTCCGCCCTGGACCGTCTTCTTGGCTGCACCGCCGACGGCTCGCGCGCCACCGATACCTAGACCTGCCATGCCCATGGCAAACGACTGAGAGCCGCCGGGAGCGGTGCTGTGCGTCGGGCCTTCGCCGTAGCGCGCCGCGAACGCCGTTTGTGACTTTTCCTCGTCTGTTGGCGGTACAACGCCGGCATTGCTCGCTGGGTGGACCTTGCGCCTGCGCAAGAGACCACCGAACCGACCCTTCTTGGTGTGAGCGCGGACAATGTCTCGCGCGGCGTCTTGAGTGTCCTGCCTTGACGTCTGCGGCTGGAGCGAAGGCAAACCGTCCGTCTCGCCGGGAGCAATGTAGACTGGCAGCTGCTCCTGAAGTTCGGGTGCGTGCTCGAGGACGCCCTCGGGGCCAATCTCATCCGACGGCTCAATCACCTGCAGAGCTTCGGGATCGTTGACCTGGGCTGCCGCCAGCGCCATTGCATGCCTCGAGGTCGTAAACGGTCCCGTGTCGAGCCGGTAATCATAGTCTTCATCGTCCGTCTCGTCGTGCTCGTGGTCGTCGGCTTCAGAGTGCTGACTCAATCTCGAGCGCGGCATGTTGTGACTGCTCTCGCGCGACCGGTGCCGCTCGAGCTTGTCGCGCACTTCGTCAATGTTGCGCTCGTCGAGCGTCTGCCTCGGGCTGCTTGGCGTCGAGTCGGGCGGGATCTCGTGCATGGACACGATGTGCGAGTCGGCCGTCCATTGTACCCTTCGCGGGGTCTTGGTCCCACTGGGACCGGCGGCGGGTTGCGGTGGTGAGGGTGAGGCGGGTGAGGCGCCTCGCAAGTCTTCGTTGGACACTGGGAATGGAGAGGCGGTCAATGTCGCTGGGGTGGGTGAAGTGGGAGAGGTATGGGTTGACGGTGATCCGTTGCGGTTGTTGGGGTTGACCACCGGGGTGAAAGGGTCGTCTGGGATCGACATTGTGCGCTTGCCCTGCCGCAGTGTCCTGTTGGCGTGTACAAGCTCGCAGCTCGGTGTGACCGTGGTGATTGCTTGTCGGGCTGGCCGACCCGCCGTGTCTGTTCACGGTTCCCAAGTGATCGCTGGGCGTGCTCCACTCGATTACACGTTACGTTGCGACTTTGCTCGCAGCACCTTGTCGACCTCGACCCCCTTTCGTGCGCGAACTTTGGTCGACCCTGAGACGGTGCCGGCCGTCGTGCTCGGTTTCAGCTTGGCACCCAGAGCGAGTGGGTGGACGTGCGCCGAGTGTGCTGTACTGTACCAGGTTCTCGTGTACTGTGCAAGACGTACGCGAGCGAGATCAAGGTTGTCAGCTGCTCACCGGCGTGTTCGGACTTTGCTTGAACGTTTTCCGGCCGTGCACGCACCAGGCGCCACTTTGGCTCTCTCTCGCCGGCGGCAAGTGAAAACCCGAGCATGATGTCACACGCACCGCCACCGGCACGTACCGAGCGCTTGTCTCCGAGCACCAAGCGCACCCAGAGTAAGAGTCAGAGTGTGAATGATCGCTGCTGTGCCAGCGCACGGCCTGTGAAAGGGCCGGTGATGCGTGTGACCCTGCCTGTGCTGATCGTCTGAACACGTGTGGCACGCCGCCAGAACTTTCAACTCCCGCGTCAACTTGACTCGGTCCCATGTCCAGTCTTGCACATAATAGCTCATGGGTACCGGGTCTTACTGTTCGCTCTATATTGGTCCTCCCGGCGAGGATATTGACAGCTGGGTCTCTCCCTTCGGTCATAGCGGTCGACCGTCCGGGTATCCGAACTAACACAAATGGCCACTGTGCCAGGAATTGGCTAGCGTCAGTAGCTGAGAGCTGAGCTCTACTACCGCAAGGAATACTTTCTGCACCCAGCAGCACCCTCTTGACTCTGCTCTGCGCAACAACGTCTGGACCGTCATCAAGATGCCACACTGGCGATTGCGCGGATAGTGCACCGATTGCCACGTGGCGATACCTCCACCGCACTGAGGCCTTTTCGCCTAATCTCAACAGTCATAAAGCCAAGTCTCGCTCAGCTCTGCTCCATTCTTCACCGCCATGACCGCCACAGTTAGCACGCTCCTGATTCCGAACTTGCACTGTCCATCCTGTGTGGATCGCATCCATACCCTGCTCGAGCCCTTGACCATCTCTTCCCCTTCTGCGGCGGCGGCTGTCCAGAGCTTGAGCGTGTCGTTACTCCAGCGTAGTGTCACACTTGACCTCGGTGACGCCGGTGGCAAGAGTCGAGAAAAGACTCTGGAGCGCGTCAAGAGTATCCTTGTGCATGATGGCGGGTTCACACTCGATGATGGCCTCGGTCCCGTCGCCACCCTCAGCGACTCTACAATCGAGGCAGCCGCACCTTTGGGTCACACGAGCTGGTGGTGGCCGACCTCTTGGCGCCTGTCGAAAGCCGAGAAGAAGCTGGCCGAGAGTCGACGGCGTCATCTGGATCATTGCGAAGCTTGTCGTGCAGAGCAGGCCGCGCTCAAACTCGGTCAGATCCCCGAACATGCAGATGAGCCGACACCCGAGCTGGAAATCACCGAGCACACCACGCCAAAGAGTCACGTCGTCAAAAGTGTGTTTGCGATCGAGGGGATGACCTGCGCGTAAGTCATCTTGCACCGTTCAGCTCTGTCGAGGCCAAGCTGACGCCTGGACAGATCATGCACCAACTCGATCTCAAGTGCCCTCAGCCCAGCATCTCACGCGGCCATCATCTCCGCCGACATCAATCTACTCGCGTCGTCAGGTACCATCCTACACGATGCCAGTCTTGTCTCAGCCGCAGAGATCCAAGACATGATCGACGACGTCGGGTTCAAAGCTTCCCTCGTATCATCGACCCCCGTGTCTATGCCCTCGCCGGAGCGGGACGAACGCGGGATACGCAAATTGACGCTAGGTATCAGCGGCATGACGTGTGCTTCCTGCTCCGCCGCCATCACAAACGCTTTGGATCAGCTTCCTGGCGTGGAGAAGGCTAGAATTGACGCATTGTCGCATTCGGGCGTGGTTTGGTACGACCCTTCAGTCGTGCAAGCTACAGCGATCACAGAAACGGTCAAAGACGTTGGCTACGACGCCGAGACTGTGACCGATGTCGAGGATGGCACAGACAGCGCAGCCGACGAGCGAAGCGTAGTGATCCGAGTCGATGGTGTCTTTTGCGGGTATGTCTTCGGATCGCCACGCAACGCCAGATACTGACTTGACAGCCAATGCACTCGCAAGCTCAACGCATACCTGCAAACTCTCCCTCTCATCTCCTTTACGCCCTTCAGCTTCCACCCCCGCGCACGGCACAGCCTCCACACCGGCACGCAGTCTGCAACCAGCACGATCAACTATCGCCCACACGATCCCCTCACGCTCCGCGACCTCGTCTCGGGTCTATCAGACGTTGCCGACGAATTCGAAGCACAGGTCGTCAAGCCGATCAGTGTGCAGGAGCGCTCGCGCGGGATCCAGCAACGCGAAATGCGCGTGCTCTTCTTGCATTTCATCGTCGCGCTTGCGTTCGCGATCCCGACGTTTGTCATGTGAGTGGCCTGAGGCTCAGCAGGGGGTTGCAACTGACGCGCGCAGTGCGATTGTTGGCATGCTGCTCTTGCCGGAACATGACAATATGCGAATGTACCTCATGCACCCCGTCTGGGGCGGTGCGAACCGCGGAACGCTCGTCGTTTGGGCGCTGGCGACGATCGTACAATTTGGCGTCGGCAGGTGAGTCGCATACCCCAGCTGTTACGTGAACATTGGCTGACAGATCGCAGGATCTTCTACAAGCGCGCATATCACTCTGTCGCGCCTGCTCTGCGCAGTCTGATCCCTGCAGCGCTCAAACGGCGATGGGGTATCAACCTCCGAGGCAGCGCAGCACCAATCACTTGGCGTTCCGCATTCAACTTTGGAAGCATGGGTCAGTCCACCTTTTCCACCCACGCGTAGCTCATGTTTTGTAGACCTACTCGTCGTGCTCAGCACCAGCGTTAGCTATTTCGCGTCTGTCGCCATGCTCGCGCTCGACGTCAAAGCGGGACCAGGCATGGAGTCGCACGGGATGTACTTTGACGGCTCGGTCTTTCTGATCATGTTCATCCTCGCTGGCCGAGTTTTGGAGAGCCATGCAAAGTCAAAGGTGAGTGCACAGAACCTGCAGATGAGAGCACGGACTCATAGGTATAGGCGACCGACGCAATCTCCTTGCTGGGCAAGATGCGGCCAGAGACTGCGCTGTTGACGACAGGCGGTGTGGCAGAGTCACATTCTGGGTCGTCGGACGGTCAAGGCCCTTCGGAACCACCTCGCGATCACAGCGCTACGATAACCATTCCCGTCGACCACCTCGAAATCGGCGATCTCATCATTGTTCCGCCCGGTTCGCTCCCTCCGACAGATGGCGTCGTTCACTCCGGAACGAGCTCGTTCGAGGAAAGCAGCCTCACGGGCGAATCGCGGCCCGTCACCAAATCACCAGGAGACCAAGTCTTTACAGGCACTACGAACCTCACATCACCCATCACGATGCGCGTGACCGCGCTTGCGAGCGACACCATGCTCGAGCGCATCATCAGCGCCGTCGGTGATGCTTCCGCTCGCAAAGCGCCGATCGAGAAGCTCGCAGAGTCAATAACGGGCGTTTTCGTGCCGGCCATCATCTATCTCGCGCTACTGGTCTTGGCCATCTGGCTGGGCTTGGCGCTGGACGGTAGATTGCCCGATGACTACTTTTCCGCAGTGTCGGTATCGGGTGATCGTGTCTTCTTTGCGTTCCAGTTTTGCATTGCCGTTCTGGTCGTTGCATGCCCGTGAGTCGAGCGCGGAATCATGTCGACAGCTGGCTTACAACGCTGCAGGTGCGGACTCGGTCTCGCGGTACCGACCGCAAATGCAGTCGGTGCTGGTATGGCAGCTGCTGTCGGAGTGCTCGCTTCGAAAGGCGGTGAAGCGTTCCTGGCGGCGACAAAGGTCACAACTGTAGGTGATATTCCTCACTGACCAGCTGCTGACACAGAGTGCAGGTCATCTTTGATAAGACGGGCACGATCACGCAGGGCGACGCCATCTCGGTCACCGATACGTTTTTTGCAGACACGCAACTCGTCCCGCAAGCCACTCTTTTGTCTGCGATCCGGGCGATCGAGGCGCAGTCCACGCATCCGCTAGCGCTCGGCATCGTCAAGCATATCGACGCCGGCTTGACAACCCTACCAAACGTCACAGTCACCTCGCAGCATGAGATTGCAGGACGCGGT
This sequence comes from Holtermannia corniformis, assembly GCA_001599935.1. Taxonomy (NCBI): domain Eukaryota; kingdom Fungi; phylum Basidiomycota; class Tremellomycetes; order Holtermanniales; genus Holtermannia; species Holtermannia corniformis. Next base: position 500,518 of record BCIJ01000002.1, on the reverse strand, counting down.
CTCAAGGCGACGGTCGAAGCCGACAGTCAATTGCAACTGTGGCTCGGAAACGAAGCTCTTATCCGCGAAGCCGACATTGCGTCGCTGTCAGCTGCTTCACAAGCGACTATTGATCAATGGAAAGCCGAAGCCAAGAGTGTCATCCTCGTCGCTGCCCAGCAGTCTGGCCAGCCGGCGTCGGTGCAAGCCGCGTTTGCACTGGCCGATGCCCTACGTCCAACATCGCAACCTCTGATCGAGTCATTGCGCGCAGCAGGCTACAAGACTATGATCTTGAGCGGCGATAACGAGATCACAGCGCAGGCGGTCGGCAAGATGGTTGGTGTTGATGAGGTCCGAGCTGGTGTTGGACCAGAAGGCAAGGCGAACATCATCCGTGAAGTCCAGAGCCGTACTCGAAAGGTCAAGTCATGGCTACACGGCGAGCGCGACGTTCGGGAGGTCGTCATGTTTGTCGGTGGTAAGTCGTCCACCGCCAGAAAAGTGTCAACTGACCGATACAGATGGGCTGAACGATTCCGTCGCGCTCACAGCGGCAGACTGTGGTGTAGCAATGGGCCACGGCTCCCAAGCGACCCTCGCCACTGCCGATTTCGTCCTGCTCAACTCGAACCTATCTTCACTGCACACCCTCATGCGCCTCTCGAAAAAAGTCTACCGTCGTCAATATTTCAACCTCGGCTGGGCGTTCCTCTTCAACCTCGTGTGCCTACCGTTCGCAGCGGGGGCCTTCTATGCGCTGGGCAAGATCCGACTGCCACCGGTATGGGCTGCGTTGGCCATGGCGCTTAGCAGCACGAGTGTGGTGGTGAGCAGTCTGGCGATGCGTTGGGGCTTGTGATGTGGTGTATGGATACATACTAGGGGGGTTCAGTTATTCAGATCGCAGATCGGATCGCTCGAGTCGGTCCGGAAAGTAAATTCTACTCAACATCTACCTGCTGCTAAAGCAGGCAAGAGACGAGAGGCTGCGGAGCGCGTAGAACGTCCTAAAACAAGCGTCGGTCCGGGATAGGGGTCGATCTCTCGACCGATCTGGATAACTGAACCCCCCTACTGTGCATTCGCTATTGTGGGATACCGAGATGCGACAGAAGCGCGCGCTTTACGGCCTCGCCGTCACCCAGACCTCGACCTATGAATACAACTTTGCCATCTTGCAGTTTCTCGTTGCTGTCCGGCAGCTCATTGAGCTCGTACAAGTCGCGCACACCCTGAAGCACAAACGCTCGACCATCATCCAACGCTATCGCGCCTTTTGATCGTAAGATCTCCGGCGAGCCCTCGCCACCGATCAATCTGGACTCCCACAGCAACGCTTGCAGGAATTCCTCAAGCTGAGAGTATTGCTGCTGGCTCAAGACTGGTAACCGCACGATCGTAGTGGAGAGGTGAGGATGGACGTGGGCGTGGTCGTGATCGTGCGTATGGCTTGGGTCGGTCTCGCCACAGCATGGCGCAGAGACACTGGTCGAGGCCGACGCCTCGATTTGTCGCAAAGCGGACGCAGCCGAATCCGATGCGGAGAATGCGCGAATGTTGAAGAGAGCGTCGAGGGGGATTTTAGAATGGGTCGTGTGACGGACCCGTAGGGTTGGGTTGAGGGTTCTGCGATTGGTCAGCATAGCAGAGGAAGGAGACGAGGCTGACTTGATGGTTTGCTCGACTTGTGCCATCTGATCGGTTGTGACGAGGTCGGCTTTGTTGAGCAGGATGACGTCGGCGCAGGCGACTTGTCTGTGGCGAGTCAGCACAGAGTCTTGACCATGTCAAAGACACCCACTTTTGACACTCGTTCACGTCATCCTCCCCTCTGTCCTCGCTCAGTTGCTGCACCACGCATCAGCCCTGCGTTCGGACGAACAAAGCATGATGCTTGCCTTTAGCACGTTTCTGCTGTCCACAACGCAAACGACGCCATCAAGCAGCAAGTCTCCCATCTCCTCATTCGCCCAGAATGACTTTGCAATAGGTGCTATGGCTACGTGAGCTCACTGATCAGCTTGCAACACGCGGTGCCCACCAGGATCCGCCACGCCAGTGAGCTCGACCACGACCCAGTCTACGCCGTCAGGCTGTGCCGCGACCATCTCTTCGATCGCGGCGATCCCTAGATCCTTGAAGGAACAGCACAAGCAGCCATTTGGGAGCGAGAGGAAGGATGTCGACGGTTGATCGGCTTCCGTTGGGTTGGATAGGGTCATTGTCCGTGCTGCGAGGCGTTAGCGCGGACCGGCATATGGTTCTAGAGGAGGCACCCTCGATATCCGTCGTGTCTCCAAAGTCTACGCGGGTCAGCGCGAGCTGCGACTACACCTGTGCAACTGGCCATTCATGCACACGGCGATGCGATAGCCATGGTCTGCCGTCAAAATGTAGCTACAAGGACTCTCAGCTTGCCTTTCACGACCAAGACGTCGTTACCGACTTTAGCAGTGTCGATTTGCCAGCTCCCAGGTAGCCTGTGAGCAAAGTCATTGGTATCTTTGGTCGATCAGCGCCAGCTCCAGCCGATCTTTTACATGGTGAGCTCGATTTCCACTCTGTGAATCCGCTTCAAACTCACGGCGCTACCTCGAGCAGGTCTGGCACATTGTCCTCGTCGTTGATCGCGAGCCTGTTCATGCCTGTGCTCGTTGATTGTCGCTGTTGAAAGTGACAGAACGGAAAGCAGACTTGACAATGGATTCGATGAATCACATGAAAGTGCGGCGTCGCTGAATTTGCTCCCGCTTTGCTGCTGCCAGTGCGCAACATGATCCATCATCGTGTCGCCAGCGATCGTTCACTTGAACATACTCCAACATGCCATCCCGTGAGAACTTACCCTGCTCCGAGCGAAGAGCTACTGACGCTACGCAGACGCAAAGCACAACACGACTCTGCCAACGCTCACGGCGTACGAGCGCAACCTGCTCCGAGCGTCCAGCAAACCCCAACGTCTCGGCGCCGACTCGTTCAAGCGCGTCGACAGCTGCTACCTGTGCCTCGCGAGAGCGCAAGCGCCCGTCGTGGCGTGCTCGAAAGGCCACGTCTACTGCAAAGAGTGCATCGTGGCGAGCTTGCTCAGTCAAAAGGCGGGCATCAAGCGGCAACAGGCCGAACTGGCCCAGTTTGACGATGATGAGGAGAGGGAGCGGTACGAGGCAAGAGCGAGGGCTAGGGAGAGGGTCTTGAGAGACTTTCAGAGGGGTTTGGGATTGGGCGAGGCGAGGAGTATAGATGGCAAAGAGGCGAGAGCGATCGAAGAGCATAAACCAGAGGACGGTCGGGGTACCAAGCGCAAGTTTGAGTTTGATCACGATCAAGTGGAGAGGCTCGCGCTAGAGGCAGAGGACAAGGCTATGGCAGAGATTGAGAAGGAGCAGGTGGGTCGTTTAGCGAAGCGGATCCTCTACAGATCCGCGCTGAACACATTCAGGCCGAGGCTCGCAAAGCCAAGCTACCAGCATACTGGCTGCCAACTCTCACCCCCGACGCCAAGCTCGTCCCCCTCAAAGATATCAAACTACAAACAATGTGCAACGTCGGTGACCCACACGTCCTAACGTCAGCTTGTATACCTCCATGCCATCACCACGCTAACATCACCCATCAGCCTAAAGCAACTCCTCCCCGTCGCGTTTTCATACACCTCAACAGCGTCCAATAACCACAAGCCCGTCACGCCCAACGCAACCTCTTCCTCGTCGACACCACCGCCCATCTGTCCGTCCTGCTCAAAGGAGATCAACAACTCGACAAAGTCAGTCCTGCTCACGTCCAAGACGCCAGCGGGGGGCGTGACAACCGACAAGAAAGGTGCAGTGTGCGGTCACGTCGTATGCCAGACTTGCGCCGACACAATCGTCAAACCTTCCAAGAGCTGTGTTGTATGCGAGGCCAAGATCCGCCCGGACAAGGACGTCATCGAGCTGGGCAAGGAGGGTGAGTTGTGCTCGTCTTGCAATTGTTCAGCCGGGCTGATTCGGATTTGCTAGGGACGGGCTTTGCAGCTGCTGGCGGCGCAGAAGTCAAGAAGGCTCAACTGGCGTTCAGGGTCTAGACATTTGCACTTTGGACATGTACATGGTGCTGTATCGAATCTACTCGGCTTCCGCTTCGGCTTCCACAGCCTGTGACATGCGTGCCCACGCAAGGCCGCGCCAAGCCTGCTCGACCCAAGGCGCGAGGTGGACCGCTTTGGTGATCTGCTCAAGGCCGTCGCCTTGTCCCGTCAAAGCAGCCGCCAGACCATCGAGTAACAGCGTCTCGCCAGCGTGCGCGTGCAAGCTGCCGTCTGCGACGGGTTGCAGCAGACCCTCGCTGGAGTCTGCACCGTCGGTAGATAGCAGCAGTCGTGCGAGACGACTGCGCCTTGCGACCGATGACGGCTCGACATGTACAGATGCTTGGAGGATAGATTTTGCAGCGTCCACGTCGCCCTGTCGATCGTCAGTGGGATCCATAGGTGACGCCAGTGCACTCACGGACGCCAGTGCATTCTGCGCAAGGAGTAGCTCCACTTTGCCCTCTGGATCTTTCGTGACTCTGCGATCGGTCGGCAGTGCGTGCAATTCGCTCAAAGAGGCCTCAAGCAGGTCCGCATCGCGCGTCGTGGCGGCAATGGCGGCCAGCGTCGTGATTGCTTCAATCGAGGGTACCTCTTGCGAAAAGCTGCGTTCGGTGTGAGTGCTTTCTTCGCACCCCTATCCACTACGCACCATTCGAGAAGGTGACTCTTGGCTGCCTCCTTGGCATCATCCCCGCCCACGCCCCACAAAGTCCGCGCGAGCATGACCGACACCTCGTCCTTGATTTCTGGGCCAAGCTCTTCGGCCTCGTTCAAACTCGACTGGAACGCATCGAGGGCCTCGTCGATCTGTCCGAGCCAGTAATGCGCCAGGCCTGTGCCGAACCGACAGTGCGTCTTGAGCAGCTGTGCTTCTTTGTCCGTGCGCTCGGCGACGAGGCCGAGGCAGCCGCCGAACGACTCCAAGGCAGCGTCGTTGGCTCCTGTGGCGAGTTGCACGCGACCCAAGTTGGACAGGGCAAGAGCGTATGATGACTCGACCTCTGTCGACTCGGAAAGCTCGTATTCGGCCTCCAGCAGACCTCTTGCACGTTCGAGCTGCGTGACGGCGGTGTCCAGTTGGCCGAGCCGTTCGCAGATGAGTGCGTGCAAGTGGATGGCAGCTGATTCGCTCGGGCGCTGGTCGCAGAACCGACGAAGGGCGAATGCAGGCTGGTGGAGCAACGCGGTGTCGGTCGTGGTGCCCTTGAGGAAAGGCGAAAAGGTGGTGATGGCAAAGCCGAGGTCGGCTTCGAGCTGCCAGAGTGTCAGCTACAGCTGCACGCAGCGTCTATCGGCTTACCAATGAGCCGCCTGACAGCAAGACGGAGTGAGCTAGTAGTGCACGAGCTGATTCCGCATCGCTGGCCTTGTCGGCGAGGATTGCTTGACCAAGCCACGCCGGGGCGTGGTCGGGATCAAGAGTCTGAGCTTTCGAGAAGCATTCGTTGGCGAGGTCGGCATCGTCGAGATGCAAGTACAGGAATCCGAGATTCGTCCAAACGGCCGGGTTCTGCTCTTGTTCAGTATTTTCCAAAGTTATATCCGTGATGCTCACCTTGGGCTCAAGCTCCAATGCGAGTACGAAAGCATGCTGGGCAAGTTGTGGACTGCTAGAAGCACTCACAACACCGAGAGCGTTCCAGATCCGTTCGTCACCGGCATCACGGTCAAGAGCCAGACGCAAGGCCACGACAGCCGCTTTTGTGGCCGCCCGAGTGACTGTGATATCCACGCCCGCCTTGAGCACGAGAACTTGCAGCGCGCTGGCCAAGTCGTATAGCGCAGCATCGGCAACGCGAGGCTCGTTCTTGAGCAAGTGGGAGCGGTACGCGTATGCGACGATGGCTGCTTTGAGGGTCGATGTGGGCGTGACAGCGTCGTGCACGAGGTCCTTGGCTTGAGCAACGCCGGCTACAGTCGATCGGCGGTCCGTGTCGTTCTCCACAAGATGAGTAAGGATGGGACGCAGCGCTTCTATCGATTCTTCCGCATCGCCTTGCTCGGGCGACTCGACGACCGACAGCTCTAGCGCGGCGTCGGCAACGAGCTTCCATCCCCAAGGACGGTGGCTCTTTCCGGCCAACAAGACGGCTGTTGCTGCCTCGATGGCCGACTGGAATGATTGCCTCGAACGCTCACGGAATCCACCAGCCGCTTGGGCTCTACCCATCGCAAGCAGAGTCTGTGCCATGGCAGCGAGGACGCCAAGCTCTTCCGGCTGGCGTTGTAGCACGCGCTGGAACGTCTCGATCGCCAAGTCGAAACTGCTGAGTTGCGCGTGGGTGTCGCCAATGTAGTATAAGCACAACCAATTATCGGGTGAGAGTTCCAGAGCCTGCTGGAAAGCCTTGAGACCGGCCATGTGACGCCCAGACTTGACGTAGGCTTCGCCCAGACGGATCCACGTCGCCACGTCGTCGATGTCGGCCCTGAGCGAGATCTGGAATGCTTGTGCAGCAAGAGCCCACTTGCGGTAGTACTACATCGTCTCAGTGACGAGCCCTAGCCTCGTAAGACGACGCACCACTTCGACGGCACCCATGGCCTTCCAAGCCCAACCGTTCTTTGGGGCAAACCGACTCTTACCCGACAGCTTTTCGCCGTCCTCTGCGCCCTCGAGCCCGCCTTCGCCTTCCATGACGCGAGTAGCGATGGAGCGGACCTGTTCCCACTCTTCTTGGTCGGCATACAGGGAAGCCAGGCGACGCGCTGCGTCCGTCTCAGTCGCATCAAGCTCGAAAGCACGCTGGAAGCATGCAAGTGCGCGCTCTTCGTCTGGCGGGGTGGCAGTCGAGTAGACGACGCCGAGGGCGGAAAAAGCCGGGGCGTAGATCTCGAGGCAGCGCAGTGATGCGACATACCAGTCGTGTGCACGCTCTTTGCTTTCGTCGTCTGAGAAGTCAGCAACGGTCCATTTGCTTGCGATTAGCATACCACCCAGAGCCCACTCGGCTTGCCCGAGCCTCCACCAAGCGCGAGCACGATCCTTTTCTTCACCGCCGCCAGCTTGCTCAGCGCGCGAGTCTCGCACTTCAACGACCGTTTCAAGCACTTCGCGACCTTCTTCGATCTTACCCGCTTGGACAAGACACCACCCGACCTCCTCTTTGGCCTCGACGCCGACAGCACTCTCGCCAGCGGTATCGACGACGACTTGGAACTCGGCCTGCGCTTCAACCCATTGTCCTGCAGCTTGCAAGATGTGGCCGCGGCCCATCCGCGCGGGGATATCGGTCGCGTCAAAGTCGATCACGGTGTCGAGAAGCCGGCCAGCGCGGAGGTGATGTTTGGGCGGGAAGAAGTGGACTAGCGCCACACCGAGTGAGGTATCGAACGCCGTCTGAGCCCTACAATCTCACAGTCAGTAGGGCCCGATCTGAGACCTGCAGAACAAGACCCACAAAGCCATCTTGGAGCCACGCTCAGCCTGCATGCTCTTGATGATCTCTCGTCCGCGCTCTGCGACCGAGATGGCATTCGGCCAGTCTTCTTCGGCCACATACGCCTCGGCCATGACTCTGTGCGCGAACAATGAGCTTGGCAATTCGGCAAGGGTTTTCTACAATAGCACATCAGCTCCGCCCAGTCTTCGCCCAGAGGTACGCACCACCATGGTCGCAAAGATCTCTTCTCGCTCTTCGCGGTCCAGGTCCTCGTTCTTTGCGCCGCCTTGCGAGACGGCCTTGCGCTTGGCTTTGCGACGCTCACGTGCGTTGAGCAATTGTTTGCCTTTGCTTTGTTTCTTGACCTTGACCTTGCGTGGCGTGACTTCTGCGCCGGCCTCGGCAGGCTCGTGATCCGAGTCGGAAGCGTCTGCATCTACGAGCTCGGGCAGCTCGCGACGGGCCCAGGCGAGGTATGAGAGGATAAACGTGGTCATCGCCGAGTCGGGGAAGGCTTGCGCGTATCTGTGCAGCAGTTCTAGGTCGTATTGGTCTATATTTGATGAGCATCCGCAAGTGAGTCGCGGCTATGACTCACCCAAAGAGCGGTGATCGCTGCCTTCGAGCAACCATCGCCATCCCTGTTCAGCGCTCGCGCTGGATATACCGAGCAGTACCATGCCCTTTGCGAGCTCGTCGACCTTTTGCACGATGATGGCTTTCGTCAGGGGTTCAGCGGAGGCGGGCGTAGGGTCGAAGATGGCCGGGGTCTTGAGCGCCAGAGGGTCGACATCGGCCGCTTGTGTCTTCTTCTCCTTGACTGGTTTGGGTTCGACAGGCCTATCCATGAGTCAGCAAGCGACTTGACTACGGTCCAAGGTAACTCGCGCAGATTTCGCGAGCTGGCGCCAGAAGTCGAGCTCGCGCACCTCGACTTCCCTCCGCACCTCTTCGCTCGCCGACGGGTGGGCCCCGACTTCGCGGTAGAGCTTCACGACCTCTTGACCCCTGGACCCACTCCTGAGTTCCCAGATCACACCATCGGGTGAGAGACCGCCCCCGATCCGTTGTCTTGCGCGCTTGACTTGGGTCGTCTCCTCGGCTTGAAGCGAGGTTTCACGGTGGACGAGCGTGTAGAGGAGTACGGCGAGCGAGTGGGTCGTGATGAGTAGTGAGACGGGTGGGATTGGAGATGGGAAGTCTGGTGTTGAGCTACTGGGATAGGTTGGGAGTTGGAAGGGCATGTAGTCTGTTGCAGGCGGCGCTGAGAGTGCTTGCAGGAATGAAAAGAGTGGAGAAGAGGGCAGCAAGATGCGCAGCGTGTCGAGGAACTGTGGTGCGGTCAGGCATGTACTCGAGAGGAGTAGCAAAGTACACGCCTCTGTCTGCGACCCATGCTCTTTCCGCAACGCCAGTAGCTCGTGCAGGTGCCCAGCGCACTTTTCGACGTCGTCGCTGCAGTCGAGGTCAGTTTAGCAGCTACAGGCCGCGGGTGACAGACTGACGATTGATAGGCCGCGTCGACAGACACCTCGAGAGCTTTTGCAAGATCTTCCCATTCCTCTCGCTTGGTATACGCCTTGACGAGTGCGGTCAGAGCCAAAGGATGGTTCGGCGACAAGGACAAAGCATGCAGGTATGACTGCACAACGCGATCCGAGTCAGCTCGCTGCTTGATCAGCTTGCAGCTACTGACCTTTTCCGACTCCTTCCAGCGATCGAGGTTCAACAAGGCCAGACCACGAAAGATCAAGCTGTCGAGGTCAGATGGAGCCCGATGCAGACTTGACATACGCATTGATCGCATCGGCCGTGTCTGTCTGCTTGTCCTTGAGCAGATCGTTGGCTTCAGTGAGCGCCCACTCATAGTCCTTGTTCCCGAGCCGGTGCTTGATCGACTTGAGGGCCGCCTTTGACATGGCCGGTGAGGCCGTCGCGCTCGGCGTGTGTCCGGCCTTGCTCTGTCTCTTGATCTGCTACGCTCTGCCCTCTCTCTTGATCGCTATGAAGACTCGCACAGGGATGGGAGCAAGCTCGTTGTCAGTACCGTCGTCGTCGAAGCCGTCGATGGACCGGCGCGTGATGGTCTCCTGTTGGATTTCCTGCCCACCGCCCCGTACTCTTACATTCCTCCCTGTCTGCACCTTGGCACGGTCAGCAAGCAGCCAGCGTCGCCCTCGACGCTGCCAGCATCGATAGACACCAAGTCGCTCGCATAGCAGCCAGAGTCACAGCCAGCAAGTTTGCACCTCCCCTTGCTCTCGCACTCTTGGTCGTCGCCAAGATTCCCTTTGAGGTCTCTCGGAGCATCCTTCTTTTCACCCCAGCTCTTGGCCAGCACGTCTGAGATGATCTAGAGAGCACACGGTGCTGACCGATCCTCGTCTTTCTAGTCGCCGTCAGCCGGGACACTGTCGATCCTGCACTGTCGCCCTCGACTTCTGTCGATCTCCCCGAGCGGTGACGCCGAGCGATCAGTACCCTGCTCAGACGCCAGCAGACGTCTGCTGCGCATACAAGACGGCCAGAGGGTGACCAGGTCAAGAGCAAGCTCGCTAGAGATCCGACAAGGACGGCCGAGGAGCCAACGTGCGTTGACAGTCTTTCCCTCGATACCCAGCTGGACATGTGTAGCTGACCTGCTCATCACTGCCCATCTCAGCTATCCTCCTGCCAGTCCACGTCTAGTCGACATGGTCGTCATCGCCTTGACCTCGCACAACCTGCACCTCGACTCGCCCCGGACTCGACAACCGGCCGCTCAGCTCCCTACCCCATCCTCGTCGATCGACAGTGGGACCTCTGGCGGCAAGCACCTCAAACCTGGCTTGCCCACTCGTCGAAGCTCGAGAGCCGGTCTGCTCCAGCGTTCGTCCGATTTCGAGGATCAAGAAGATGAGCAGCTCAGCTACCAACGCGAACTCGCGTTGCTCCGGTCGAGAGAGCGCAAAGGCAAAGGTAGAGAGGTCGAGACGGTAGCCGAGCATCAAAACCCACCGACCCCTGAATCACCGGCTCGCAACGTCGACGATGCAGTCAAAGTACTGATAGACCTACCCGCACAGCCAACTCCAGGCTCGGCAAAGCCGATTCGCCATGGACCGCCTTCCCCCTCTCTGCTCGAACAGAATCGCTCCGAGTCTCCAGATCCCCTCCCACCCCTCGCTCCATCGCACTCTGCGCCCCCTTCGGCTCTTCGCCGTGGCCCGGTCGCAATCCCTCCGCCTCCTACACCGCGTCGTCACCGATCAGGCGTCCTCTTGTCCCGTGTAAGAGCACAGAGTGGACCGAGGCAAGTCGGTCCAGAATCGACCCTGGCAATGTCGGCGAGCCGCAGCTGGGGTGATCTGGTCAGCGACTGGGCGCTTCCTCTAAAGTCGCTCGCATCGGCCAAGAATGAAGCACAGGACAGAGTCAAGGAGCGCAGGACGAGTGGATCCAGCAAGACAAGGGTCGCGAGCGAAGGCTCGGCAAGAGTGTTACTCTCGCCAGAGACGGTCTCGAGGAGGAGCAGTCCGGAGAATGCAGGCTGGGATAACAGGTGAGTCGGGTCAAAGCTCTCTTGCAGCGACTGACACTCGCAGCGCCCGGTTCTACCACCACAACCCCTCGCGCTCATCCTCACGCTCGACATCACCCACTCGCTCGGGTGTCTCTCCTCCCCGACAAGCTCAGGCGCCCATTCCAATCTATTCACGGCGTAACCTGACATTACCCCCGCCCGGAAGCTCTCACTCCATCTCGCCAAACCATCACTTTTTACAAGCGCACCTACCGCCGACTTTTCCGGCTCACATCTCGCCCGGTTCACCCGATTTCGAGCACAGTCGGGTCATCCTGACACCGACGACGCAAGAGTGGCGCGAGCTGAGAGCCTATGGGCGCAGCTTGGCTTCGTCCAGCGAGGGCCTCTCAGCGAGCGGCGTGAGTACAGGCGAGAGCGAAAGCGACGAGTCGGACGAGGCGCGCAGGCGAAGAAGCCAGCGGACCAGCTGGGAAGAGGCGCTGGAAGAAGCGGCATCGAACCGCCCAGGGGCAATGCTCATGCTTGACGGTCTACCGCCAACGACGCCGACCATGAGCTCCGTATTGCATGCGACGTTCCGGCCTTTGCAGAGATCTCACTCTGCAGAAGTCATGACGCCTGATCTGGGTGGTACGGACCCTCCCGAAGGCCAGCCTATGGCTATATCTCTCGACTCGGTTCCGAATAGTCCGCGCTCGCCGACAATGGCCACGGCGGATATTATAGCACCTGTTCCAGCTCCGATTACTGGTACCGTCTCTGGCCCACCGAGCCGCGATGGCGCGCGCTCTGCGCCGCCCGTGCTGCAAGATCTCGAGCTGTGGGCGAGACTGAGCGCGCTTGGCACACTTAGTGGCGAGCTGGACGATGCGCCGCGTGCAGAGCACGTAGAGGAATGGGCAGCGGTCAAGGAAGGCGTTCAGGAGCGCTCAGAGGACCTCGAAGAGGCGCTGAAGCGCGAGCCGAACCAGCCTCTGGACAAGTGGCTCGGCGAAGACTTGGTCCTTTCGCAAGCACCAAGTACTATCAGTCGATCTCAAAGCATGAAGGAGCCTGGTGCGGGGAATACGGAACTAGGCACCGTTGCGGGTACGGGCATGACGCGGCGTGAGAGGGAGCGCCAGCGGCTGTTCAAGCTACTGGGCGAGGAGATGGAGTCGGACCTGCCCGAGCACGGGTCTTTGGCAGGTCAATACGGCGTCACACAAATCGGTCTTGCCGGCAGCATGGCGCCTGCAACAATCGGCGTCACGGCGCCCACACCGACCAAGAGCGCTGTCAAATTCGCTGCGTCACCAGCTAAGCCATCGCCGCTCAAATCAACGCCGCTGAACGCGACCGCTCTACTGCCCGTCTCGTCACCGACGATCGACATGCAAGAGTCGACAATGCCGCCAACGCCGCCTCTAGCATCGCCCGTGTCGCGCGACGCAAACTTTGAGTCGATCCGATCCTACGCTCGCGCTTTATCGACGCATCATTCAGCCGTCGATCTGACGCGTCAAAGCTCCGCCTCTAGTTCTCCTCCACGGTCTCCTCGATCCCCTCGACGCAGAGACACGAGCCGGATCTCGCTCGTGGCCGGCCGCGTCGTCCAGCCCTTCGCGTTCCCTCCTAGCACCGTCATGCCGCCCAACGCAAAGCTACTGAACAAGAAACCGAGCTTGCAGTCGTTTTCGCCGTTCCGCTCGCCAGCATTGGGAGCGGTAAGTCCAGGAGGCTCGAAACCGCCGGTATCGCCGCAGCCGCTGCCGCCAGCGTTTGCGCGCGGCGAATCGACGGTATCGATTGCGCCTAGTATCACTGCGCCGAGCGAGTGCGGCACACCGGTGGGCGAGACGACTGGCGGTGTGGGTGGACGGGGCATCAACGACTATGTGATCTTGAGCGAGGCGGGCAAGGGCGCTTATGGCTTGGTCATGCGAGCCAAGGTCAAGGGTCCGAATGGGGAGCCAATTGGGGTGAGTGGGACTGCGAGGTTGATGATGTGAGACTGACGCTTCAAAGGATGAGGTTATAATCAAGTATATCATCAAGTCCCGGATCCTGGCAGACTGCTGGAAGAAGCATCGTGTGCTAGGCCCTATCCCCGTCGAGCGTGAGTGGCACCTGACGTGATGGGATATGTACTGACACGGGCTAGTGCATGTCATGGACCAGCTGCGACAGTTGCCGTACCACCCGCCAGCAACGCCGCCACCTTGGGATCCAGGACGACTTGCCCCGCTTCCTCCAACTCCCGGTATTCAAACGCCCGCGGTCGAAAAGCCGTTCCCAGGCTTCACCGCTGCTGCCGTCAGCGCGCCCATGCAGACGCACAAGACGCTCAAGACCGAGGTCAAGGAGAGCAAGATGACAGGCCATCCCAATGTCTGCAAGCTGCTCGATTTCTTCGAGGACAAGGAGTTCTACTACAGTGCGTTGCTCAAAGTAGCTTCAGCCGATCTGACTCTTTCGTAGTGGTGATGCCTCGCTTTGGCATTGGCCTCGACTTGTTCGACCGCGTCGAGTCGGAGCCAATGGGCCTGCAACCGTTCGAGATTCGCTCGCTACTCGGTCAGCTCGTCGACGGGGTTGCGTTTCTCCACGCCAACTCGATCGTCCACCGTGACATCAAGGACGAAAACGTCGTGTTGGATGGCAAGGGCCGCGCGCAACTCATCGACTTTGGCTCGGCGGCACACTGGCGACCCGGCAAGCGGTGGGATACCTTTTCGGGCACGCTGCACTATGCCAGTCCCGAGATCCTCCGTGGCGACATGTATGGCGGCAAGGAGCAAGATGTGTGGGCGCTCGGCGTCGTCGCTTACGTCTTGCTGTGCGGCGAAACGCCCTTCACCGAGCTACCGGACGAAGTCATGGACGGTCTCAAGTCCGGAACCAAAGCTGAAGAAGCGTTGCGTGAGCGCTGCGAGGATGCAGACGATGGTCTAGAGAGCGATGGGGGCGGTCGGCTAGGCGACGCTGCCGACCTCGTGCATCAATGCCTTCAGCTCGAGATTGCGGATCGTCCTACTGCCGATGCTCTGTTGCAGCACCGCTTCTTACGAGGCGGGTCGGGCTGGGTCGGAAAGCACGGATGGGAGAGGCTGAGGTAGAGAGGAGGGAGAGGTAGACTGTTTTTCGTTTGCGCTGCTTTGCATGCATGTCAGTTGATGACCCTGAATCTCGTGTGGAGCAGACTCAGCTCTGGCAAGCTGGTCACGGGGTGTATTCCCGGCCGACACCGAGACCGCTCTGGAGCCCTAAAGATGGCCAGTGCAAAAGTCGATAGGCCACAAAGCCGCGTGAGTGGACGTACAGTCTTTCGTTGATGATAAACAGGCGTTTCAAGGCCGTTTCAAAGCTGCTCAAATCCGGCTGACAGCCTCTTGTTAGGTCGGCATTTGGAAATTGTGGGCGAAGTAGCAGCAGCACAATCTCAAGGCGACTCTGCGGTGCCACTTCAAGCTGCTCTTGTCGTGCAAAACGAAATGCATCGTGGCTCAGCTCATGCCAACAGTTTTACGGTGGCCTGGCTGTTTCCTTGTCTCCCTCTCTGACACTTGACAACTTTTGTCTGTGATTCCGAAAGCAGAAACTGAAGCTGATCGAATCATGGAAGGACGCGGCAGAAACTTGTACGGCGGACTCTTTCCTGACCTTACTCCGTAGGCGTGATCTTACGAAGCACACTATGATACAGACTTCATTACGATCATCGGCCACTGTACAAAGAATCAATCGTGTTACCTTGCGCGTCCTTGACCTGTCTGTAGATACGTCTGATGCAAGTACAACGCGTCGCACCGCACGGACAACTCACCGGATTGTCACATGGACGGGATGACCACGAAACGGATGTTGAGCGAGTCCAACACCGCGACTCGAGCGCGATGCTCCATCTCCTCCCGATCGTGACGCTCTTCTTCGGTTTCAAGCTCTTGCAACGCAGCCTCATCATCAGCCAGCGAACCGAACTCGTAGTCAGTGAGTCCTTCTCCGTCGTCGACATTGCCGTTGAGGTTGAGCGCCGCCGACTTCTGAGCCGTTGCCTCCCTGGCCTGACCGAGCGGAACTTCGCGATATGGCTGGCGCCATCCGCGCAAGTGGTCGACTTCTGAGCCGTTCGTCTCGGGATCATCGTTCACGGATGTATGGCCGTTTGCCGCTGCGACCCCCCTGTGATGCACATCCGAGACCCCGAATGACCGCAGAAGGCTCTCGAGCAAGTCACTCGAGATTCTCTGGCCGGCATGCTGTTCGAACCAGGCAGACAAGGTGTCGACTGGGACAGTGACCTTGAGCCCTGGCATAACATCGAGCGACTTGAGCTTGTCTGCGGAGGAGACACTGGCGGAATCACCAGACGGGTGACTGGGTCTCTGGCTCTGTCCGGTCGGCGGGGGCGGAGGTTGGAAGGGATGGGCGTTGGCGGTAGAAGAATTGTTGCCAGTGATGTTCAAGGGCGAACTGGCCGCGGCGCCGGAACCAGCATGATCGTCGGAATCGGGCGATGGCGGACCGACCTGCCCGTTGTGCTTGCGCTTGCGCCGCGCACGTACGGCGCTTTCGAACGCAGTGGTCGATTTGAGAATTTCGACCAACCCTCCCTCGTTGGCCTGGAGCTCGTAGTGCAGCCACGAGCGGCCATCGGTCGTTGTGACTTGAGAATGATCGAAAACTCGGCCGATAGCGGTCGAAAAGGTCGTCCACATGCGCTCTGCAGCCGATCCGCATTCCAAACGTCCCGCGAGGGCCGGTGTGAATAATGACGAGAGTCCAGCGCCAGGCGGCGACACAACTTGAAAAAAGCCAGCAGCCACTAGCTCGTCAAAGCTGTAGGACTCGCGAGTGCTTTGCCAAGTCCTAGAGCCCTCGATTAGGATGGTGTTTGGATCCGAGAGAAAGTATCGGCGGAAAAGACCGGCAGTAGCTGTGAACCCGTCCTCTGTACCACACATCCTGTTGAGAGAGACGAGGTAGAAGCACAGTTGGGAGCTCCCATGGCGATGAGCCATCGCGTGGCTTGATGGGGCGGTGGGCGATGCACCGTACGGCTTGGTCTCCCCTACGAGCTTGACCTCCAGCAGCATGACGTTGGGCCGGTCCGTCGGGATCTGGCCACCCAGCGTACAGTCTGGCTTTCTCGGACCCACCACAGCGGAGTTTTTCGAGGAGGAGGGATCAAGCTGTCGCCAATGGTGTTCGTAGAGCGCTCGCAAGGGGTTGTTGCGCCATGACATTGTGGTAAACCGGGCCGAATCGAGATCGAGACTCTGTTCGACGAAGCAAACACGTTCGTCTGCTTCGTGAAGCTCCATGCACAGCAACGCCAATTTCACGACGGCGCCGGTGACCCTGTTCTCCTGCCCTCGAGGCTGGTCTGCGTCGGATGTATCGTAGTTGGCAAAGATACTATTGTTCAGCATGTCGTAGCGGGGTGACGAGGCCCATCGCGTGAATAGATCGGGATTGGGAATGCAATGGGACGCGACGGTCATGTTGCTACTCTCATTGGCGCTGAACCGGCAATTGACATGCGCAACTTACCGCGACTCGGTTTACAGTGGTCCCGGTCCGGGACAGAAGGTGATCGGGGATATCTAATCACGAGATGAGCCTTATCCTGCATGACTAGGGCATGTCCACTGACCTGCTGATTGTCTGAATGCCTGACAATGTCCGAGTGGCAAACGATGAAGCGGAGCATGTCAGAGAGAGCAGGTGACAGCGGGACGCTAGAGGTTTGCTAGTTGCTTTCAATTCGGCAGTTTCGCCCAAACCACCCGAAAGCCGGCTTCGAGCTCTGCTCGCTCGTGTATCCCATCATAGCAAGCGGCTACAAGCTCAAGGCCGACCCACCTTCCTCCTCTTTCACTGCGCTCCGTTGCAGTCGCCTACGAGTGGTACTTTATGGCTTGGAGCCCCACTTGCCGCCAGTTTGGTTCCGTTGCCACTCGGGACTTCAAGATTTCTGGTCCCCTCGTTGTCAATCAGCACCTGAATGTCGCTGTTTTCCTCCAAATTCGACCCTGGGCCTTCAGCTGCATCAGTAGCTGGCTCATCGGGTGGTGGTGCTGGTCACAAACGCAAAAGGCCGAGCACCGGGGGTCCAAAAGATGGCCTCATCAAGCAGACCGAGGTCAACCTCGGCAAGCTTATGAAGAAGGTTGAGAAGGGTGATGTCAAGAACAAGGTGCAGGGAACGGAGCGGATGGGCAATAGTCCATCGACCAGACCTAAGAAGGCGAGGACGCAGCAAGCAGAGCCGGTCGTGAAGCAGAAGAAACCTCAGTCGCCTGGGGTGCCAAAAGTGCACGGTGCTCAGACGTCGGGCAAGAACAAGGACAAGAGCCGACAGGGTGCTGCCCCACGAGTGGACGCGACACCAACCAAGCACCATGAACCAATGCTGCCGCCTGTGGAGCTCCCGATGCCGCATATTATCGTGCCCAAGTCGGCGCACGCAGATGAGGTCGAGTTGACCGACTTGCAAAAAAGCATGAAGTCAAAATTGGACGGTGCTCGCTTCAGGTCAGTGAGGACAGTGCTGCTATGGAACAACCGAGCTGACACTCCCTCAGGTGGATCAACGAGCAGTTGTATTCCACTCCATCCACCGAGGCGGTCGAGATGATGAAGAAGGATCCCAAAATCTTTGCAGATGTGCGTGCTACGCTCGAGCCCCACACCGCTTGCTAACCCAATGCGCAGTACCACCAAACTCACCGACATCTGACCGCTCATTGGCCTTCCCCTCCTCTCCCCCACCTATTGTCGCTGTTGACGCCACTGCCTGCACGAACTCTAATCGTCGACCTCGGTTGTGGCGATGCAGGTTTGGCGCGAGCGCTGGTCCCGCAGGGCAAGATTGTGCTCAGCTTTGACCTGGTTGGCGACAGCGGCGTCCCTGCTGGATCCGGCGCGGGCTCCACTGGCGGCGGTGAAGGTTGGGTCGTCGAGGCAGATTTTCTGGAGCGCGTGCCTTTGCCAGGACGTCCTGGACCGAGCACTGGCGCTGCGGTGGCCAAGTCGGCACAGGTACTACCCAGCAAGAAGAAGAACAAGGGCAAGCAGGTGGAATCAGAGATTCCCAGCACGCAAAGCGAGGTCGTCGATGTCGTTGTCTGCTGCTTGAGCTTGATGGGCGTCAACTGGGTCGGTGGCATCTACGAAGCTTGCCGCATTCTCAAAGAAGGGTCAGTCTTGATTCCCGCCAGCTGTCAAGCGCTAACGACTCCAAGTGGCACATTTCATGTCGCAGAAGTCACCTCGCGCTTCGTGTCAACCGAGCAATTCGTCGATAAAGTGTCCTCGTTCGGTTTCACTTTGGATAAACAAGTGCGCTTATCGCATCTCTCGTGCGCGCCGCTGATGATGTACAGACCTCGCCCTCTACACACTTTACCCTGTTCACATTCACCAAGTCTGTGACCGTCCCGCAAGGGACGGTACGTGGCCAGAAAGGATGGGGAGCGCGCGTAGCAGAGGGCGAGACGATCTTGCGAGGCTGCGTTTATAAGAAGCGGTGATATGCAAGGTCGCGCGGTCCATCCTCTAGCCGTCGTACCGAGCGGTCTGCGGACTAATTCAATTCGCTGAAAAGAAAGCGAAAGCAGTGCCATGGAGAATGAAAAAGTATTGTAGAGGGCAGGCAGGTGAACCGTAGAAGCCGAGTTTTACTGAGATGATGCCTAAGAGCCTCTCAAAGTGCCCGAGATTGTAGAGGTGGCTCCAGGGAGCAAGTTGGGCTTAACATGGGGGTTAGAGCATAACACGGGATTACGGCGTTATGGCACCTCACCACTCCCTCGAAATCCTTTTCGCCTCTTTCTCTTCTTCTCCCCATGTGCTCTGCCTCTCTGTTCTAGGTAGGCCATGGGGAGCCAGGGTGTGCAGTCGCTCATGTGCTCTGCCTCTCTGTTCTAGGGACGAGAGCACCAAATTTTGCGATCGTCCCGCCCCCTTCCCCTGTCTTCCTCCTGCTTTCCCGCTTGCCCCGCTTGCTTGTCTTGGGCTCTGTACCGTCGCCCTCGTTTGGCCGTTCTAGAGTAGATTCGCACGGATGCATCGCGGTCTACGCTCTCGGAAACACTCGTCTCGACGATTCCAATCTCGAGCGAGTGCCACACGCGGTCACGTGACATCACAGCCGGCTCTGCGGCGCGCGCGTCTGTCATGTAACACTCACTACCATTCGACAAGCCGTAATCCCACGAACACTGGAAACACCGGCGAAGGCCTAACGCTCACAACCTCGCAACTCCAAACACGCTTACGCGTTCACTTGCCAGTTGCATTCCTGAGCCACTTGTTTGCTGCACCTGGACAGTGGTCAGAGTATGTTCGTATCGCCCACTCGACTGAAGCCTGTGTGACGCCGGCTGACGCGCCAATAGATCACCATGCTCGAGTACTGGACCGCGTTCAAAACGTGGTGCCTTTCGGCGAGCTACACCATGCTCAACGACATCTTTGCGCTCTCAATGTTCCCGTCGGACGAGCACAAAGCGCCCAAAGAGAATCAGACCACAGCGGCCCTTCTCTTTCTCATTGACGACGCCATTGAAATCCTCGGTGCCAAGAGCCAGCATGTCAAAGCTGTGGCAAACTTTGATCTCGACGACTACTCGGCTATGTACGGACGCTGGGTGGATAACCCGGTGCGCAAGAAGTACGAAGCAATGTACTTGAACTTGCGCTCCTCGTCGAAAGCGGCCGCAGCCGCAGCCAAGCTTGCCGGCCCGATGAGGCCCGACCTCGTCATCTATCAGCGTATCGCGGTGCCGGATGCTCGGCGCTTCGTTCTGAAAGTCGAGATGCTTGCAGAAGTGAAACCCTTCGGACGGGGTTCACCAACGGCACAAGCGGAGAAGACTCGCGCCCACCTTCACGCGGCGTCCCAAACAGTCTACTACCTCGCGGCACTACACTACCAAAGTCAGACGGAAAGGGCGTTCAGCGTGTCGGCTAGCTTGATCCGGCGCTATGCCCTCGTCGACTCTCATACCGTACTCATCGAAGCACCCGATACATGGTCGGCACCTGACCGCACCTACACATTCGGCGAATTGGTCGCGCAGGGGTTCTTCAACGAGACTCCTGCGGGCCCCGGCCTACCGTCCCTGTACCTGCCGGACCCAATCACCAGGCAGATCTACGGCAAAGGCGCTCACGTCCTGTGGGACGCGGTTAGCTCGGCTATCACGTCTCTCACCCAGAATACTTTCTCACCTTCACCCAACATCGACAGCCCTCCTCCGCCGCGTTCCTTTGCTGTCTCCGTCGATTCTCAAGGTCTCGAAAACCTCATCCCGCACTTGACAACCTTTGAGCGTGCAGTAAGCCAATACCGCAAGCGCAAGCGCTCGAGTGCTGGTGGTGACCCGGCTTTGGACTCTCACGACCCCGAGAACGGGAACGATGGACCGGGCCCGTCGAGCACCACGCCTAGGGGCTCGCCGGCCGCGAAACGGAACCGACCTTCTCGCCAGAATGATCACGGACCCAGCAGCTCGGCGCCCAACAATCCCCGCTCGAGCGATACTTCCCCGCACGACGCCGCCGCCGACAGCGCACCACTCTGCTCATCGCCCGCAACGCATAGCAGCTCAGACAAGCACGTGAAATTGACGTCAATCCCGTCTTTCATGCGGCTCTTGACTCTCATGCGCTTGTACGAGCTTCAATCTGATGCCGGGGTGGATGTTGCCGCCGTTCGCGAGATCAGATGGGCCGCTCAAGAGGCCATCGAAGACATCACGGCAGCATGCGGCCTCGACAGTGGTGACAGTACGGCGAACGACGAGGCATCCGAAGCCAAGCAGGAGAATGGACGCAAGCAGAGTTGGGAGGGAGGTTCGTCATTTGACGAGCATGGTAGTGAGGATTGGGAGAGTGAGGAAGACGATGATGAAGATGAAGAGGAGAGTGTCCGGCGTGCGCGAGAAGACTTCGAACACGAGGTGATAGTCGCAGTGCTAGACAGTTTGGGCATCAAATTCCAAATCTACAAGTCCGAAATCGTTGCATGACCTCCCGCTTCCTCGTAAGTCGCCTGACACAGCTTTGCTTTGGTTTCGTGCGGGACTGACCGCGCCATGTAGGTCCTCTCCTGCCTGTTCAAGATTTGTCAAATACTACGAGCGCCTACGTTACGAAAGCTGGACTACGAGAAACTGTGACAGTATCGGACATGAACATACATAGCTGTGCTTTCACAGATTACATTTACGCTGGAACATTTCCGTTCTACACGACTCGTGATATACCCGAGAGACAGCCTTGAGACCGCTGCGACTGTAGCGGCAAAGTGAGTACAGGTCTTGCCAGGCCTGCCAGTGCTGCTGCGATCTCACCGACTGACCATCAGCCTCACACATCTACTAGTGCTGAGACATGAAGGCCGTGGATGGACGGGGTTGGGCACGGTCAAAGCTCGTCATATCGTGGAGAGAGAGCGATGAGAACTTTGAGCCAGAGTTCGAAACGCCAGAAGAGCGTCAAGCTCGTCAAGAATTCGAACATCTAGTACGGGTCTGGTGCGTGAATACCTCGGACATCCAATTCGGAATCGTACCGACCTTGTGAAGGAATCAGTCAGTACCTTGCGCAGTATCTCGGGACCGAGCTGACCGCGGCCCGCAGTCAATGACCGACACGATCCTGACGGCTGCACGAGAGTCAACGAGGCTTTGTACAAGACAGCCACGATCATCATGCTGTAAATACATTACCACTGTGCATCTGCCCTGCTTCTCGCCATCGTGCTTGCTCGCTGGCAGACGGGTACGCGCAACAATCAATGAAGCAATGACGACTCGGCTAGCGCGCAAGGTTCCTCCTCGCGACTGTTCCTCAGCAAGTATACACAAAGCAAGGCTGGCAGCATTGCGCAACCTGCCGAGATCAGCAATGAAAGAGCAGTGCTTGGCCTGTACAGCGCGGGATACGGCACTGTGCGCCGGCTATCTCTCTAGGAAATGTCGACGCGCTGCTCAAGTACGTCCCAGAAGCGCAATAGGACCTCGCGAAGTCGTCCAAGTGCGCACTGGGGATGACATACTTGCCACCCCAGCATCGACGCTCAACGACGACATTCATTCTCGCATGCTTAGGTTACCGCTGGTCGGCGCAACTCCCAGCCACCCACATGTCTTGCGACATGCATCTCAAGCCAGCACCCAGGACGGAATGGTACAGTCCAGCAGATCCGTGATCCGTCCCCAAAGTGTCTATAGTGTTCGCTCGCCCGAGTACCCGCAACCCCGCTACCACAGCGCAAGATCCAGAAACTCAGACATACATACGGCGAATCCCCACTGGCGACATGTCAAGCTCTCCAGTCCTCTCGCTAAGGCCATTGCGAGCCATAGGGTCTTTCCTGCGCGTAACTTTTCCTTGAGATAGTTCCAGTTGTGACTATAGCTCATCAATCTCCCTCTGCACAGGTAGGACAGTCACAGCGCAAACTGACTTTGACCCGTAGCGCGATCCGTCAGTTCACATCCGACGTGTGATTGTGCGTTGGCGCCGTCCATGGTTTGGCTTTGGCTTTGGCTTGGTGCTGATGCCTCGGAAGATGCGACAGATTGCGCACTGGTTCTTGCGACGCTCGACATGTCAGCTTGACTGTGTGTTCAACGAGCTCTGAGCTCTGTTATATACTTTGAGCGCGCCAAGCTGCACAGATGAGCAATCTAGCCCCAAAGCAATCTACAGCTTGGGCTTGAACAGATGACCAAAAAGGAGCAGCGCTCGTATGCCGCGCTCGCGCTAAAGGGAGAGGTCTCGTTTATGATTACGCGTGAGCTCGATCAGACGTTGGGTTCTGCTCTGGCTGAACCGCGACATGACGCGCCAGGACGCTCATAGGGATGTACCGCCATTGTGCGGCGATGCGCTTACTCGAACTATCACTTCCGCACGAGGGTTCGGGCTGCCATCGATTTCAGCTGTACAGTCGACGGTGGCTATCCGACTCGTGCGCATTTTGCAAAGCTTTCTGTGGTTGGCCACCAACCGACAGACCATGCGCGCTTAAGCAATCGTTATTCTGGATTGACATCTCTCACGACGTTCCGTCTCGACCCTCAGACCGTCTACGTCGTTCGTGCGCTCTGCTCGCGCCCTCTGGCGGTGGCGCTGGCTCCGCGCCTAATCGGCCTTCTTGTCCGACACTGCGCCCGTCTAAATCCATCAGCTCCAGTCCCTCACTCCGCCAAGCGCTCTGTTCGCAACTTACAGCCTTGACATGCTCATCCGCCAAGCGATCATATTCCCTCGCCTGCCCTCCCGCCTGCTTCTTCAACGTCTCAAAGTCCCGCTCTTTCGCTTCGAGCTCTTGGATCCTGGCTTGCAGTTCCTTGACTTCGCCTGCCGAGCCCGACTGGGCGGCGACTTTCTGCTTGAGCGTCGTGTGGGTTTCTTGCAGGTGGATAAAGTCGAGGACGATGTAGAAGACGCGGGCGAGCAGGAGGGAGAGGAAGAGGGTTGCGCCGGTGAGGTAGACTGTGGGGTGTTAGCGCGGCGCGCGATGGCGGGCCAAGCTGGGACGTACGATTACGCTGAGCGTAAAACTTGCGAGCCGTGCTGTACGAGAGACCTTGTGAGCAGTGTTCTCGACGGTTGAATGAGCCGTTCGCGACGCACTAGTTGGACTCGACGCGGACGTCTTGGAGCCCCTTTTCGTTTTTGGCCGTCTCGCCTGGGAGGATCAGTTGGCGTGATTGGTTGTGGAGGCACAGCACGTACCCTCTTGAGCGACGCGGAACATGCGCTGGACGGCATCGACGAACAAGACGGCGACAAAGCTAGGCAATGGTTAGTCTGACCGGCATCTCCGAGTGAGCGAGCTGCGAGCGTACATGAACGTGATCTTGAGCTGTGCGAGGGATCAGTACTGTCTCTAGCGACCGCAGTGGACATACACCGTATTGGATCTTGGCGACCTACAATCGCAGCACATTAGTACTTGACTCTACCGAGCTGATAAAGGACGCACGACTGGGTTCTCGCTCAGGAAATGGAACATCCTATCGATCGATATTAGCAGCATGCACCCACTGCTGGACCGAGAGGACGCACTTCTTCCGGAGAGTGAATGGCATGGGGCAGACGATTGCCGCAAAGAGCGAGATCTCACTCATGAGGAGGCCGAAGCAGACTGGTTGATTAGTCTGGCCGTGTGGTGCGGGTCGACGGGGTGGGACGTACGGGTGTAGTAGAGCTGTGTGGGGTGTGAGATCTCGCAGTGTGCAGTGGAGTGTACGTACCGTCATGGTGGTCGTGCGCTGTGCTGGGAACAAGACGGTGAGGTGGTGGTAGTGGTGCGGTTGAACGCGACGTCATGACAAACCCCCACTCTCGGCGTTTCAACTTTCAATCTATAACGCCGGTAACCCGCCAACCCCCTTCACCACCACTACCACCAACACGACATCCTTGAACAGGGCACGCACGGGCGCACAGCGAGCGCAGCCGCAATGGCAGACGTAAAGGTACATCCACACGCACATGACCAGTCACCACCAGATCGCTGATCACACTACAGGCATACGACGCACTGCTAGCCGACGTCGTCAAGGCGCCTCGGCTCTCTGGCACCAAAGTCAAACAACTCACCGCACTGTGCATGAGCCTGGTCGAGGTCAGTCGCTGCTGCCGTTGCCTTGCAGTTGGTCGCTCACATATGCCAACCACCCAGCACGACACGCACATCGTCACCGCGCTGTACAAGCTCTACCGCACCCTCGCGCCCAAAACCCAGGCGCGCATCTCGACCCTGTACGTGTTTGATGCCATTGCGCGCGCCGCCAGATCCGGCGCGAACAAGGACAAGGAGAGAGGCAAGGCGAGGGGTGCCGGTACGCCCGCGAGCTTGCTGGCGAAAATGGAGGGCGTGCTCGATGGCGTCGTCGCTGGCTTGCTGGAGGATGGCACCGGTGGGGAATGGGTCGAGGGCAGGGTGAGTCGCGACGGGCGATTAGTGAGAAGAGCACGGGGTGTGCTGTAGGTTTGTCGGGATTCGCAAGTCGCACCGAGATCCGTCAGCCGTTGCGGCTAAACGATCTCAGGTCACCGTGCTTGCGCTCTCTCACACATCAACAGCACCACACCCAGCCACATTCCTGATCACTACCCAAGCACACTCGCTGACATATCACAGGACAAAGTCCGCAAGATCACCGACATCTGGACCAAAGCCAACACGTTCCCTTCGAGCGCACTCGAACGGATCACCCAACGGTTGACTAGCGTCCCGCCGCCGCCACCACCGGTCGTGGTGGAAGAAGATACTGATGATGGCCCGAGTTATTCCCAAGGTGGGTTCGGTTGCGTGTGGTAGCGTTGGTTCCTAGACTGTTTGCGGCCTGCGAGTACGCTCACGGTAGGATGATTGCTGGATGACGGCGACCGCTCGACGGCGAATTGTGTGCCAGGACGACCCTTGTACAGATCACCGTCACAAACGACGCGCCAGGACGACAAGACCGGCACCGACAAGCTCGCCACTGCAGGATGCCCGAGATGGACTCGGCTCCGAGCTCTAGCTCAAACCTGACCAGCGAGCGAGCGCCAGCCTCACCGTAGCGGTAGCGCCAGCTCTCCGCTGCCCCAGCTTGACGGCCCGAGATGCGATCCGATGCCGATGCGTACCCTCCCTATACCTATACCAAAGCCAAAAGCAATCACTGAGACGTGCCACTTTGTTCTTTCAGATCCAGTCGAGTCCACCACCCCGACCGCCGCGACCGCTCCCCCGCCAGCTCCCATTCCAGCCGGAGGGTTACCGCCTTCGATCATGCAGCTCTTGGGCATGGCCGCGCCAGCGCCGGCCGCGGTAGATCCGAGGAGACGGCAGCAGAGGTGAGCTCCAACTCGAGCTTCAGTTTCATGAAACGCGCTCACGTGACATTGTTAGCCCCGAACCGACACCAACCTCGCTCCCGACCGCGATGGATCTCGCCGCGTTACTCGCCAACGTGAACAATGCAGTCCAAGCGCCACCCGCGCACGGAGGGCTGAACGCCAATCAACTCGCCATGCTGGCAAAGTTTGCTCAGCCACCGCAAGCGGGACCTAGCTCTGCCCGAACGCACGATAGGGAACGATCGAGGAGCCCACCGAGACGGGCGTCGGGTGCTGGAGCGGACCCGAGACGACGATCGCCTGTTGCGCGGCGACCTGTACCTGCGCCTGCGCCTGCGCCTGCGCGCGCGAAGGAGGACGACGAGGACGAAGGGAGTGAGATGGAGATGGCGGACAGCGATGACGAGGCGAGACCTCGGCCTCGGCCTCGAGCCGGGCAGCAATCTCGCGTACCGGCGCCAGCGCCAGCGCCAGCGCGCAAGCCTATCCCGGTCAGTGATCACCCGTCTTCGCCACCAAACGACCGGGTGACGCTGCAAACATTCGACATGTCGACGTTTGACGGCACCCAGCCTGCATCCTGGGTCGCGCTCGCTCGGGCGTGGACGAACACGACGGGGGCGGAACCGGATCAGATGCAGTTGATGATGTACCTCCAGACGGGCCAGGTCATGCCGTTGCAGCCGATCCCGCACCGGCGCTTTGGTGCGGGCGGGGGACGGTATTGAGCGTGTAGCCGAGGGAGATACATTCAGCCTATCGTACATGCCATCACTTTTGTATTGTGTTGACGAGCCTGTGCGCCATTAGTGTGATCCTTGATCTCCCGCGGCCACATACCAATCCAGGCCCTCTTCCAGCCCTTCACCCTTTGTAGCACAGCTCCCGCGCACGCTCCATTCTCGACCCTTTTCACCCCCAGCCAACCCGAGCTTGTCGCTGATCTCGCCCGGTTTGAGCGCACCCTCGACATCCTGCTTGTTGGCAAACACTAGCACGGGCACGTTGGCGAGCTCTTCCTCGCTCAGCATGGTCAGCAGTTCAGAGCGCGAGGTCGCGAGCCGGTTCGGGTCCGACGAATCGATCACGTAGATGATCGCTTGCGTGTTGGCATAGTAGCATCGCCAGTATGGTCTGCAAGCGTCAGCATGGCGTGTCCGGAGGGCGGGGTTGGCGCACCGAATGCTCGATTGACCTGGACGAGTCAGTTCGCGAGCTGGAGTGAGAAAACTACTAACCACCCAGATCCCACACTTGAAAGTTGATGTTCTTATAAGTCACCGTCTCGACGTTGAACCCGATGGCTGCATCACGTCAGTGTTGTCGCCTACCGTACACCACGATACTGACTCGGTATGGTCGACACCACTTCTCCGATCTAGACCGCTCAGCATGACCCTCGGCCCGATACGTTCATAGCACTCACCTGCAGTCGATACAGAATCGTCGTCTGCATGTTTGTCAGCAATTGTGCTTGGCGTTGCCCATGTTGACTGATACCCACCTTGCCCGCCGAATCCAAGCCGACCATCAAGATCCGAACCTCTTTGTCCTTGCCCCAGAACGCCAGCGATCCGAGGGACGAGTAGATGCGAGAGAGCGAGAGACCCATGGCGGCGGCGGAGGGAGGGGAAGTTGCTAAGTTTACTTTGGGTCCCTCGATCGGTCCTGTAGATGTATGATGCGTCTCCTGCTGCTGTGACTGTGCTGCTGATGATGCCTGCTGCCTGCCTGCTGTGCGCTGTGGTGTCTTGTTGATGCCTGCCCAGCTCCAAGCTCGCCTTCGCGTACGCTCACGCGCGATGGTCGTTCCTAATCTCTAAACACGATTACCACTCTGATCCTTATAGCACTACCAAACCAATTCCTAATAGGCTGCTGTCGCGGAGGAGATTAAATTTCGGAAATCAGTTAGTTGTCGTCGTTCAGTCTGGACGGTGTAGGAAGCATAGTCAATCATGGCAGAGGTCAGCAAGAAGAGCAAAAAGGACGAGACCAAGGAGGAGCGCGCGGCTCGCAAGGCTGCCAGGGTTGCCAAGGTCGAGGTACGAGCGCTTGTAGCTGCGCATGCTCCAAGCTGACGGTTTCAGGCGGCCCCCGAGGCAACCGCTTCGGATGCCGTAGTCGAGGCCAAGGAGGAGAGCAAGGAAGAAAAGAAGGCTCGTCGTAAGGCTGAAAAGGCTGGTGTATGTCTCGAGCTTGCAGGGGCTTGCGCAATGCTGATCGTATCAGTCCAAAGCAGCTGAAGACCCTGCTGTCGCCCAGTCCGCCGAAGCCAGCACCTCGCACGCCGAACCAGAGACAGCAGCCGTTGCTGGTACACCCGAGATCGAGACAGAGAAGAAGGCGAAGAAATCGAAAAAGGACAAGAAGACGCGCAAGGAGCCAAGACCGCTCGCGCCGCCCGAAGATATGATTGCCGCGCCAGCCGCGACCGAGGCAAAAGTCGAGGGCAAGAAGCGGAAACGTGATGATGTTGCCCAAGAGGAGGCTGTGCAAGACGCGGAGAACAAGGAGAAGAAGCCTGAGAAGCGGAGTAAGAAGGAGAAAAAGTTGCGCGAGGAGAGGGCGGCTGTCGCCGCGATGGATCAGGCGGATACAGAGCTTACGAAAGCTCGGGTACCCGTAGCGTCATCTGCTACGACCGCTGCGCCCGTGCCCGCACAAGCGCACGCATCAGACTCTGGAAACCCCTTCGAAGATGCGGATCTTGATGAGCAATCAAAGAAAGGTCAGTCGAGCGTCACCATGAGTTGCCGTATACTGAAGTGCATGTCTTGCAGCGATCGGCTACGCGCACCTCCACGCTGTTCATCACCTTCGATCCGGCTCGGTTCAGCCCGCTCCCGGCAAAGGTTGGAAATTCAACAAAGCGAGGCAAGGCTGGCTCATCCGCAACGTCTTCAACACCGTGGTATGTCCTTTGTGTTCCTCGAGAATACGCTGACGGGCGGCAGACTATCCCGGAGAAATACGTCGACCTCGTAGTGGGCTATTTGAAGACTGTACAGGGTGGTGGACGGGCTGTGAGTCGGCATGGGCAAGCGTGAATTGTCGAGGATGCTGATGAGCTCAAGGCGCTGGTGGCGGCTGCCAAGAAGCATTTGGAGCCAAGTGTCGCTCCGGTCACAGCTGCGCCTGAGGTTCAAGCTGAGGCTGAACCCGAGACGGATGTTGCGGCCTCGACCGAGACCAAGGAGGACAAGATGGATGTTGATGCGGCAGAAGCGTCGACTTCTGCCGCCACCACCGAGCCCGCTGCCGAGGTCGAGGCCGAAGACGAAGCAAGCAAAGCGACCCGCGAAGCACAAGCTACCCGTGCCAAGACGCTATTGAAAGCCCTGTCCGCAACCGAGACGGACACCAACTAGACTAGCGCTGTAGAATGTACATATAATCCACATACAACCGATCTCACAGGCGCTACCGCTTGCGACTCTTCTTGTCGCGCTCGCCTCGGCCCGTGGCCATGGCGGATCCAGGCGCTTTCGTGCCGTCGCTCGAGATGAAGCCGAGCTTGACGACGCACGTAGGACAATACCACGTTTCGGGCGGTTGACCGACAATGTTGACGCACTTGAGGTGGAACTGGGGTCGTCAGTACACGCAGTGTCGTGTTTAGAGCCCAGGCAGACGTACCCATTCGTACGGACACTTCTCATTATCGCACCCAATCATCTCGCCATAGCTCTTTTGCTGGCATGTGCAGTAGAGCTGATCGTCGCCTTCGGCTTCGGCTTCGCCCTCGGCATCGGCGTCGACGTAGGACATTGCGTCGTCTTCGTCTGCGTCGTCGGACATGGAGGTGCTGTAGCGTTTTCGGGAGGATAGTGGTTTGCGGTAGGATGACTGGCTGGATGTTGAAGGGCGCGCGGACGGGAGCAGTGGAGGCGGCATGGCCGAGGCGGGGGTCGGTAGCGGGAGCGGAAGGTTGGTTGGTCTTCGCTCTGTGCCGTGTCAGCATGGCATGATCAGATCAGACGGCGACCGACTCACTCTTATTCCGCTCGCCACCACCACCGAGCCCTCCAGGCGGCAACAAGATCTCACCGCCCATTTCGGCCTTCCACCCCTCGCCGTTCCCGTCAATGACAGGTACAGCATCCATATCCTCACCGCCCATCTTTCTCCATTCATCCCTACCTCGTTCCCTCGCACGCCCTACGATCCGTTCCATCCGTTCTGCCAATGCGATCTTTTCATTCTGCAGTGCTTCCACCTTGAGCCATTCGTTTTGGATCTTGCTGATTGCCGCTGCGTCTTTAGCTTGTAGATGGGCTGTTGGGATTGGAGAACCTGCCGGGCCGGGAAGGGGTGTAGACGCGGCGGACGAGGACGGGGTGGTGATGGTAGAACGGAGGTGTTTGGTCAATCCCAGATGTCGGGTGTGGATCCGCGACACGAGCTCTGACACTGCCGTCAGTTGTGTTCTCTCACACTACGAGCTGTACCAAAACATACGCGCTATCCGTAGATCCTTGTCCCGGATCTCCTCGAGTAAGAACACTACCTCGCCGCCGAGGTTATCGAGGCCTGCTGGTGTCAGCGTTGCTCCACTTCAGAAATAACAACAAACTCGAGATGAACTCTGTAGCGAGGTGCGCTGCCTCTTCTGCGTTTGCGCCTGGGACGAGGCCCGTGAAGGCGGCCATGGTGGTGGTGGATGTTTTGTGGGTGGAAGCGGGTTGCTAGCTGCTTGCTTGCGATCGCGGGATCAAATGGGATAAATGTAAATGAATGCCTGACGTAGCACTTCGCTAACAATACCAGGGTGCTAGCCGGTGGTTTGTGTCAGCATCCGAGAGATCGAGCAGCGGTAGAGCAAGGACAGAATCCCTGCACACGACGTCTTGCAGAACGAAAAGATACACCATGGCATCCTTCTTTCGCTTTCCAACCCTGCGCGCTCTCGCCAAAGCACCAGCGCACGCCGTCCGACCAGCGCAGACCTTCCCGATCATCCGCTTCAACTCGACAGCGGCTTCATCAAGTACTCCGTTGCCAACAGGACTCTCCGAGGGTGAACGAGTGATCTACTCCAAGCTGCGAGAACGCTTCGCTGGCAAGCGGCTGGAAGTTGAAGATGTATCGGGTGAGTCAGCCTCTTCAGGCGGCGCGAGCTTTGGACTTGCCCACCGCATGTGCGCCATCCCGCACATTCGTATACCGTTCAGTCCAGCGCTCTTGGCCTATGCGTCCCCAGCATCAGTACTGACCCCTCACCAGGCGGCTGCGGCTCCTTCTACGCCATCCTCATCTCTTCACCAGCCTTCAAAGGCCTCAGCACGATCAAGCAGCACAGACTCGTCAACGACTGCCTCAAAGAGGATATCCCAGGCATCCACGGGCTGCAGGTCAGTCCGATCGCGTCGACATCGACATGAGCAATGCTGACGCTGTGATTGGCTCGCAGCTCAAGACGATTGTCGAGCAGGAGTGAGGTCTGACGAAGGGTGGGATGGGCCTAGAGAGGGAACTGTAGCACTATCGCATGTCGTACGTATCATCCTGCACCGCACTGTCGTCCCCCCCAGGCGTGATTGCATGTCCCCTATCCGCCAACAAGCAGTCACGTGACGGGCTCTGTCGATCATCGCCTTTTGTCTGTCTTTGTTCGCAGCGCTCCTCACTGCCGCAACGCACCCTACTGACACTAGCGCGACTGACACACTGATCTACTCGCTCCCTCACCGCTCCTTGGTGTCACTCACAACCCCTCAGCATGACGGCTTATTGTCCGCGCACAGACCGCCCCTGATCGCCGCGACGTGTCGGAGAGACAATACGACGCGGCGGGCGACGTGGATGCGACTGCCTGAGAGTATATCAACCCAGCTAGAGCACGCAACTGGCGCCCATTACATTCTTGTCGATTTTCCGCATTTGTTCACGCACGCATCATTTGACGCTGTCGCCGGCCGATAGCCCTCTGCAACTCCTCGACATCTGCCCGACACTCTTACAGTTGACGACATAGCAACTTCAACATGGCCGCGTCACACCTCACCCCGTTCACTCAACCGAAACGCCCGTCGGGCACGCTCTGGATTGCTCTCAACATCCTCCGCTTGATCAGCATCGTTGCGCTCCTGCTCGTGTTTGCAAGCAACATTGTCACCATGGTCGAGTGCGTAGTGTGATGCTGGCTAGTCGTATTGTGCAGGCTAACGCGGGATGATAGTGACATCAAAGCCATCAACGCCTTCGTCGCCGGAAATAACTCGAGCTCGAGTTCGACCTCGGGTACTGGCAACTCGACGAGCTATGACAGCTATGAGGAAGACTGCGATTACTTTGAATACTCCAGTGAGTGTCAGAGGCTGTGAAGGATGACCCAGTTGGCTGACGTGCCGCAGCCGTGCCAAACCAAGCCGGTGGCCCATTCTGGAGCATCCTCAGTCGGCTCTTCATCGGTATGTTGTTCATCATGCGCATGTCCCGTCAGTCGCTAACACGGCATAGTCTTCGAGTGCATGCTGCTCGTTCTGTCCGAAGTCGGCGTCCCGAAACGCTTCTTTGAGCTCTTTCTGCCCGTCCTCGGCCCTGCCCATGGGCTTGGCTGCCTCGGCGCACTGCAGTGCTTGTGAGTGGACAGCACAGCTGTGAATTCCGCTGATAAACTTGCAGGCTCGGCGCTCAGGTGCTCTCGCACTACATCGACCTGTTCCCGCAAGTCTCGGCCTGGCTGCTGTTCATCATTGGCTGCTTCAACATGGCGGCTGTGAGTTCTCAGCATGGTTTGCCGATTGACAGCAATGCTGACCCGCGTCAAGGGCATCATCTTCCGCTCATCAGCCAAGACACGCCGCCTTATCTTTAGCTGGGAAAACGTCTCGCAACTGACGCCTCAGACAAAAGCAGCCGCCTCTGCCTGGGACATGGTCAATGGCGCTTCGGAAAAGTACGCAGAGTACAAGGCGAGCAAAAAGGCTAGCAGCGAAGCCGACGACGAGCCGTTGCTCCCACCGGGCAAGACGGCACCCGGTAGCAAGTTTGGCGGATTCGGGTTCGGTAAGCAGGGTGAGAAGGCGGCGGGCTTGCGCGGCTACACGATCAGCAAGCCGGTCGAGTCCCTCCCTCGTGAGTCCTTTTGCGTCTCGGCGCGCACTCAAAGGCGACCATGTGCTGATACCGTTCCCAGGCTACGCCACGCCCGTGCCCAGGTCTGCAGAGTGAGGGTTGTAAGGATGCTGTTTGTAATGGACGATGGATGAGAATAGCACAGTGCCGACCGTGCCGTGCGCCGGCTAGCAGTTAGCGGCCATGTTGAGTCTGCTCGAGCGCATGCGACCATCACTCGCGCGGCTGCTGGCCAGTGGGCGTGCGTTGAACAACCACATGAGCTATCCAAAGCCAGCGAGGAATGCGACGTTCCCGACCGTGCCGCTGCCGGGCCCGCTCGAGCCGTTGCGCGAGCTGCAACGGCCGCCAAAAGGTCGATTTCCTCCCTTGCCGCCTCGACCCTCACCCGA
This sequence comes from Holtermannia corniformis, assembly GCA_001599935.1. Classification (NCBI taxonomy): domain Eukaryota; kingdom Fungi; phylum Basidiomycota; class Tremellomycetes; order Holtermanniales; genus Holtermannia; species Holtermannia corniformis. The sequence goes on along the minus strand of BCIJ01000002.1, from coordinate 467,230 downwards.
GCCTATCGCGGGCTTTGAGCACTCGCGTCATGTAGCTTACGCTGCGTATCCGAGGTCTATCAAGCACGGTACTGGGACGCTATCACGAGAGAGCGAGCCGTTTGGGCTGCTTCGAGATGTCGGCAAGGAAGATCGCAAGGCAGCTGTCAAGCGGGCCATTGCGACTGGCAGGCACTACAACTGGGAGCCGGAACCACTCGACAAGCCAGGTGCACCGCTCTTCATGGCCGTAGAACGCTGGCGACGTCTCCGGCCCGTCGCAGGCGGCAAGACCGTCGTGCTGACGCACGCCAATGGGTTCAACAAGGAGGTGTGTGCACCGTCTTGCTGCTATTTCGGGATCCAAAGGATGGGATGGTGCTGATCGGCAGTGTTGGCATCCCGTCCTTCATAAGCTCCTCCACGACCCGAATGTAGCGGTCAATGATATATGGGCGCTCGACGCCGTCAATCACGGAGCGAGTGTCGATCTCAACGCTGGTCGACTTGGGCCCGCCAACGTCTGGAAAGACAACGTGCGTGAGTGCTGGTAGGACAGAAGTCTGGACTGATGACATGAAGGGTAGAGACATCTTGGCGTTCGTACAGCATGCTATGCCGCCGCCGGGTGAGATCGTTGGTAGTGAGCTAGATTGGCATCCGGCTCGCAAGCAGACCGTCATCGGTGCTGGGCATTCATATGGCGGTAACGGGCTGTACGTGGGATTGCACGTTGTATCCGTCAAAGACTGACCTTGGTTACGCTCAGCATACGAGCAGCAGTGCAGCACCCAGAGCTGTTCGAGAGTCTCTTTCTCGTGGAGCCTATGGTGATTACGGGATTGATCAAGCTGATGCACTGACTGACACACTGCCTGCTCAGACTCTCCCGCGAGTCGGTCAAGCAGATCAAGACTTTGGCAAGATGCTCCTAGGCGGAGCTATGCGCCGACGCACCCACTGGCCCTCGCAAGAAGCGGCAGCTGCTTCACTCCTCCGCTCTCCGTTCTTCTCATCATGGGACGCCGCCGTCTTCAAGACTTACCTCGAGCATGGGCTTGTACCTAATGGACAAGGTACAGGCGTCCAGCTCGCGACACCGAATTGGTGTGAAGGACAGGTTTTCGCGACTCAGTGGGGTTTGATGGAGGGCTGGGAGAGCTTGCCAAAGCTGCGGACTAGAACCCACTTTGTCATGGCTGGTGACGCAACGCAGTATGTCAGCTCGTGGTTATAGAAGTGGAAAGTTAACTTGTTCAGTACGGGCGGGGAAGAGGCGACCCAGCATCTCGTCTGGCGAGCACCAAATGCCACTAACGAACGTATCATGTCCGCCGGTCACTTGGTGAGCTGACCACCGCCGTACACCTGCACCCAGCTGACGCACACAGATCGTGCACGAAAAGCCAGCAGAAGTCGCCGAATCCATGGCACGCTTTCTAGCCGGCGAGCTAGACGTAGTGAAGGCAAAGTTGTGAAAGTTACAACATGCATTACCGTATAATCATAGCTCATGCTCGGAATTGCTAACGGCTTGGATGGCGTGATGTTTCTGTGCGGCATCGTCTGCGGCCGCGACTCTTCGCAGGACATCGGCGGCAGGCGTCGCAGCGGCGGCGGCGGGCGTGGCGTCTTGGACGATGTCGGCCGTGGCGGTGACGTCTGGTGTGGAAATCGATCGAGATGCAGGGGTGAGACTGGAGCGTGGACTAGCAGGGTGTGAAGATGCTTCAGAGTTAGAGCTGAGCAGGGCGATCGAAGCAGCTCTGCTAGCCGCCCGCGGTCTACTTGTAGTCGGCGAGTCCGCTGGCTCCTCAGCAGACGTAACCGCCGGAGGTGCTGGCTTGTCACTTCCGACCGCGGCCAATGGGCTGAATCTTGAAACCTCGCCTGCCTCGGGACTCGATGCAATGCTGACGACCGAGCCAGGTCGATGCTGCACACGCGGGACGACCATACTGACGCTACTGGAGGGCTGGTGTCGGACCGGTAGAGGTGGCGGTCGCGAAGACGACGCTTCCGCTCGGTTCACTTCGGTCGTCGGCCGCGAAGTAGAGGGAATGAAGGAATGTGCAGGCGGAGAGACGGAAAGTGATTTCGCAGACGAGCGCGAGGATAGCACGGGGTCGAGGTTGCGCGTCGGCGAGGTCGAGACGGCGGCTGCGGCGTTCAACCGGTCTCGCAGGCTGGATTGATGGTCTATCGAGCGCCGCGAGAACGCGTCATCGACCTCTGGCGGTCGATACGCGGCCGGTGCACCCAAAGTTTCGTCCTCCAGTTTGCTATTGCGTTTCGCGGCCCAATTGACGCCCCATTTCTTGACCGCGTCTCGGGCGCCATTGACCGAGCTCTGCAGTGCTTTCTTGTCGCCCGCACGAGTGCGCAAAGTCGAGATGAGGGATGGGGTGGACATCGTCGCTGTTGCCGGCTCGCTCGGTGAATCGATCGCAATGTCTGGGCGTTTGATGGAGCCCGTCGATGCTGTGCGCTTGATCGAAGCCGGCTCGGCAGCGACTGTATCCTCAGACGTGCTCGAAGCCGTCGTCTTGACGGACGCAGCATCCCCAGCTTCCTTGCCGAACCACTTTTTGCTTGCCAGCAACGATGCAACAGGGGTCGATCCGAGTGTAGGCGGTGCCGTATCCACACGAGGCAGACTAGCCCCGATCTCTTCTGGCTTGGGCTCGTCGCCCTCCACCGACACTTCGACAGGTGACGTGCCCTTCTGCGATTTACGCTTGCGAAGCGTCGTCGGGTCCGTTGCGATGGTCTCGTACGGATCCGTTGGTGTCGTCCGCGGTGCAAGTCCCTCATCCGTGATCTCCGGGTGACCATCTGCCGCAGCCGGGTTGCTCTTTGACGCCTCGTCGAATATCCCACCGCGTAGATTCAGCGCTGAAGTATCAAAGAAGGCGATATCGTCCATGTTAGGGAGCACGACCGATTCAGCAATCTCCCTGACGTCAGTATACACCCACCAATCTAATCAGCAGACATACCGCATCCCTCAACTGCTTCTCGATAGCCTTCAACACCATCCCAATCTGGATCTTGCGCTCGCTCACGACCGGCATGATCTCAATCTCCATGGTCGGCATCTGCGTGAAGCCATACCAGAGCCGGTTGCTCGGTGGTTTCTTCATCTTGACGACGAGGTTGCCCTCGAACGACTTGATGACGACGGCGAGGACGAGATCGACCACGTACGGTTTGAACCCTGTAGGGATGGTTGCGGTCGTCGCGATGGTGATGCGCACTTGACTGCTTGGGGATGGCCGTGAGGCATAGTTCGCTGCGACTTCGAACGAGGCAGTACCGTCCGCCGTCAAGTCTTTGAGCATCGGTTTGGAGAAGCTGTTGTATCAGCTCATGCGTTCGTGGCACCAGACCGAGACTTACTAAGGTGCACACCTCCCGACGTTGACTTCACGCACGACAATCGGGCTCAGGAAGCCCGGACGGGGCACTTTGACGAGCTTCTTCATGATCCGGTCAATGATGAACTGTGTCGTTTCAGCGTGGTGTTCTCAGGCGTGGACCAGTAATCGACCTGCTCGAGAGCCTGTGTGCGGTACAACCCGAAGAATATGCGGCCAAACATGGCGTTAAGCCAGCGCATCGGGATCGGATCGGCTTGTGAATCGAGCGTGTCGACCAGATGCCGCATATCGGCTGGGTCAAAGACGTTTGACAAGCTCGGCGAAGTAGCCGACGCGAGCAGGAGGGCTGTGTACCAGTCTTCCATCCTACAAGCCATCAGTGGGCCTATACGCCTGATCGAATACTACTCACTTTGTATTCGACTTGACAAAGAGGTACCATGGTAGCGCCTCGACCTCCTTTTGCGCCTCTGCCTCTGCTGGACTCTCTGGCGCCTCCAAGCCCTTTGCCAGCACTGGGATCCCATCCCTCGCCTGGATGCGCAGCACGATTGCGTTCCGTTTCGCAAACATTTCTGCATCTTTCCCGACCGGTCGTCCACCGTCATCCGGCGTCCTGACCGAGACAGCGTATCGATCGACGCCGATTGCGGCCACGACCTCTGTCTTTTGCTCGTCATGGTACAAGAACAGTACCGAGCCTTTGAGGGTGCAGAAAAAGTGCTCTTTGGGGGGCTCTTTGCCACTGGATGGGTTGGAGCGGGATTCTAGCATGGACTTGTACGACTGCATGAGCCGTGCAGGGTATGTGCTGTCTTTGGCGGTGACATCTTTGCTATCGGAAGGTGAAGGGCTGGGGGTGGCGGTGACGTCGATACTGGGCGTCCGACTGTGCTTTTCGCCATTAGCTTTTGGGAATCCGCGACGGATCGTGAGCCAGCCCGAGATGGTCGGCTGTGAAGGCGAGCTCGTGGCCGCCGCCACCTTTTTCTTTTGCTCTTCATCATCTGGCGGATCGTCCGAGTCTAGCAACTCTTCAAGAGGGAGTGGGATGGAACCGTAGTACCGGATGTAGACTACATCGTCAGCGAGGTCCTTCGGTCGTACGCTCCGACATGAAACTCACGGATCCCGCCGAGCAGGACGAGCGGAAGGAACGTGACCCCGCCGAGCAGGTATGTGACTATGAGCTGTGTGAACGAGCCCATGCTGGCAGTGGCGAGACGGAGAAGAGGGACACCAAGAGGCGTCGGTGCAGACGGCAAACAGGAGACGTCACGAGGGGGCTCCGCGCGGGAATTGCTAGCACGTTGCTAGCCAAGCGGAAACGTCGAGAGGGTATGTAGTTTGTTCGCAGCTGAACAGACTCACAGTGGCTGGCAGTTGTTCGGATGTGCGAGCAGAGCAGGCAGTATGCATTCCTGCAGTCGCGTAGCGGAGTCTTGCCATGCCAACTCATTTGGACTTGGTTGCGCCATACGAGCTGCAGTGCGACTCGTGCAAAGCTCATCAGTCGGCGCATGCACAAGACTCGAAGCAATGCAATGCCATCCATGCTAAGCCGATCCACAGCCACCAGCGCCTCCGGACCCAGCCTTGGCTTCGGCCGCCTCTCTCCGTCTACGCTTCCCTCGGTTCGGGAACGGTGTGATGGGCATTGGTTTTGGGGTCTTGATCGAGTCGTTGTAGCCGAGCTCGGTGTCTTTCGTGATGCGCAGGTCTAGGAGCGTCAGCCGGTGTGCATCAGGCGACAGTCTCTATTCGCGGTTCAAGAGAACAGCGACAGTTGATCCGTGTGTTGTACGACGGACCCCGGGAGCTCGAAGCCGCGGCCAGCGCAGTATACACGCAAACTCACCGTACGCGCCCTTGTCACTCAGTTTGCCCTGCACGACGTTTCGTTTCAGGATCAACGCCACCTCTGCCCACTCTGCTATCCGCCTCGCGAGCTCGTCATCATCCACCGACTCCTCTGTCACAGTCTCAGCACCCTTGACAGGCGGAGTGGTCAGTGATGGCGACTGATAGGTCTGTCGCAAGGCATGAAGAATAGCCTGGTGAGCAGGAGGGTCACCTGGAGGGAACGTTAGCTCGGCAACTGGCGGCTCGGCTCGGCTGACCTTGGAAGGTGATCCGTACCGAGCGTATCACGGCTCTGTATGCGCTCTTGGCGGCTGGGATAAGGTGTGCTGGGAACGCCATTGGTCTGCGTGCAGGCGAGAAGGCGATGGTGGTGGAAAGTTGGGACGTGCCGGCAGTGATCGGCGCTTCGCTAGGCCCGTCGGTTCCCCGAGCCTATCCGCGTGCCTACTGACCATCTGCCACCGTCTGTGCGCAAGCCGACTTGTGTGTGTTGCTCTTCTGGTTCTTGGCGCAGTCAACCTGCACAGGGCCAAGCCAAGCCTCATCCTGCTCATCCTGACAAGACAAGGCCATCATGCACACTGTCGATCTGTCGCACGCTCGACAGGGGTTCGCTCGCCTTTTGTGCTGGCGACGCCCTCCTTTACTCAACCTTGGCGTCCCACTCTATCCGATTGCACCCGCAGCGTTTCAGCTGATGAAAAGGCGTCCGCCATCGCTCACTCACTCTCACGGACCATTCTGATCACTCACGGCTAGTACAGGAACAGCGTGCATTGCGTGCGGGAAGGGGAGTAGCGATGCTGCCGGTCGGCGTCGAGTGGGCTCGTCGCCATCATCGTGGCAGCAGCAAGCTCGTTGGAGGGGCCGAGCTCGGCTTGGGCTTCCTACCGGTCCGCCAGCTGCTACCTCGCGGAGCTTTGGACGAATCTATCATCGGCCACGGCGATGCCGGGAACACTGATGGCACCCACCTCTCGGTCACGGCGTACGAGGCGACGCACACTTTCTTGTACGTCATCATCATCGTCTTCAGCATCTCTCTCGCCGTGACGCTGCCGTACCTCTACACCCGGATCCGCCACGCACCCTCCTGGACTACAGGCTTCATCCTGCGCCGCTCATCGAAATCCGAACTCGAGGAGAAACAGCGCTTGACGATCCTCGCGCCCGTGCACAGACGTGCTCTGCGCAGACTCCCGCCAAAGCTCCCGCATCCGACGTTACCAGTCCCAACGTATCGACTGCCGTATGTCGGGCTGTCGATCACCCAGGCGGTCGTAGTCGCTTCATTGTGGATCACGGCCTCCGTCAGCGCTTGGGCCGATGCAAACTTTGTCTGGGAGGCGAGCAGGAGTGCCTATGTCGTGCTCGTGCTCATGATCATGCTGGTTGGCTTTGCGGCAAAGGCGGGCGGCGTCGGCACCATCTTGGGCTGTGGATATGCAACAGTGAGTGCATCGCTTCAGACCACTAAGCTGACAATGCAGATCAACTGGCTGCACCGCTGGACCGGTCGCCTCGTCTTTGTCATCACGACACTACATGTCATTGCGTACATCGTTCTTTTCATCCAGCGCGGCAGTATGTCTCATTCTTCCGCCTCGTGTGTCGCACAGCCTGACGTGCCCAGTCTTCAAGCACGAGATGGCGAAAAAGCCAAACGTCCTCGCGACCATGGCCTATGCTGGTCTATGTATCGTCGCGATCGTGTCGATCGGTGCGATCCGTCGGAGGTGGTGGATTGTCTTCAAGGTTGGCCATCATGTGAGTGCGCTCATCGCGTCGAGGGATGAGCTGACGTATACAGTTTGGAATCATTCTGATGCTCGGCGGGGTGAGCATCTTGACATTGAATGATACAGTCTTGCTCACCCAAGTAGCTCAACTACCACTCGGCCGCCTCGCTGCCCTACATACTCGTCTTCGCGTCCCTCCTGATCATCAACACCCTCTTTCGCCTACTCACAACCCGCATCCAACGGGCAACGCTCATACCCCTCCCCGGCGCTCAAACGACCCTTGTCACCTTGCCTCTACAAGCAGGCTATTTCCCTGGCCAGCACCTCCGTATCCGCGTCTGGGACATGGGTCTCATAGGCTGGCTCGAAGCGCACCCGTTCAGCATCGCGTCCGCTCCAGGGCCAGAGGGCGATCTCAGGCTGTTGGTGAAAAAGGCGGGGGATTGGACTGGGCGGCTGTACGAGATTGCACAGAGGCAGGAGACGGTCAAAGTGACGGTTGAGGGGCCGTATGGTGCGTTGGCTCGGTGTGAGAGGAACCGTGACTGATTCATCTAGGTGGTCCGTTGAATTTCCTCTTTCCGTCCTTCGAGTCGGTCATGGTCTGCGCGGGTGGCTCTGGAGGTCGGTGCAATTGAGCGACGCAAATGTAGCTGATGCCTGCAGTATCCTTCGCACTGAGCGTCGCTGAAGGCATGGTCCGAGGTGTCAAGCGGGGCACGGCTGCTTGCAAGAGCCTTGTCTTTGTCTGGACTGTACGCGATCGAGGTCCGCATCCCACCACCTCGCTGTTCTATGATGCTGAGAGCCCTGTAGCAAATCTCGAAGCGCTCTACCCGCTCCTCCAGTGCTTGATCGATGAAGCCGCCACTCTCGAATACATCTCACCAGACTTCACACTCTCTCTCGAACTCTTCTTCACTGCCAAGGCATCCATTACCGAGGGCGAGAAGCCCCCTATTTCCGCCGACGCGCTCGACGCCCCATCGCCAATCACGACCGTCACGATCCACAACCGCCGTCCCGACTTTCACGCCCTCGTCCAGCGTCTCACCAACGACACCCGCGAAGGCGGGGTTGGTGTTGGTGCTTGCGGTCCACAAGTCTTGGTCGACGGCTTGGAGAACGTCGTGCGAGAGCTCGATGCATCGGCCGCTGGGCGCCGTGCGGGCGGCGTCAAGATGCATTGCGAGACGTTCTCGCTCTAGCACGGCTTTGAAAGGTTTGCATGACTTTGCGGCAGGCCACAAGGTCCTAGTACAGTAGCATATAGACTTGCATACATGCATGGATGATCGACATCTGCTGGAACTTGCTCCACCGTCGTTGCAAGATGCCACAAGCAAAAAGCTGGGCCCTCGTTCCCTCCTGGGAGCTCCTTTATTTTCCTGGATGCAACTTTGTGAGTTTCGCCATGGATCATCCCGATGTCGAGCACTATCTACTGTCTTGACGATCGTCTTGATGTAATCATATGCTTGATGAGAGGGCCCAGAGAGCTCACTCTGCGTCCACCGCAGAGATATCGCCCTTTTGGTTGCTTGCTGACGGTGCGCACAAGGGTTGATATACCGCAAGATGGAGATCAGGCGTAAAAAAATACCGTCTGGATCGCAATCCTCCACCGCGGCCATCTGAAACGTCGACGTTGTTTTAGCACGACGTTGTTTCAGCACGACGTTGACTCAACCTCCACTCACGGACAGTCTGTGCTCATTAGCGCGTCGAGACCGACGCTAGCCGTGAGATGCTCGGTCACTGCGATCAGGCTCTGCGGAGGATCCGGGCAAAAGGATGCCTGAGCGACTGGGAGAGGGACGTGCTGATGTGCTGAAACACGCTGACCGTCGTCTTGTCTCGACGGTGGTGCGGCGCAAGGGCCTGTGCTGGGTCTTTAAGATGCTGATAAAGTCGAGCCGGTCGGACGCACATCTCACTAGGTATTCACTCTTCGGCGAGAATGAGAGTTGCAGTCCAAGCAAGCACGCCAATCACACCCTCGCCGCCTGGCTACAAGGTCAACGCAACACCGAGCAGTGGCAGCTCAGATGCCACCGTCATCGAGCTCCAAGGCCCAGCGGAGATTACCGAGGCAGCGAATCCGCACGGGTACGACGCTCTCGGCCGCAAGATCGAAGCCCTCAAGCAGGTTCATGATGGCCACTATCAAAAGTGAGCGCGTCGGGCTACAGCGACACCGCTGACGTCTGGCAGCGGCACTCCTCTTCGCGATGGACTCATGCAGGCTGTTGTCGTGTGTGGTGACCAGAGCGCTGGAAAGTCGAGCGTGTGCGTTGTCTCGCCGTGTGAGGGGATGATGCTGACGACGCCCAGCCTGAGTGCCATCACTGGTGTAAGCGGCTCAGTCGTAGAAGGCGCAGCTAAGACTCGTAGCTGCCCTTCAACATTGGCAGCGGACTCGTCACTACGTACGTCTTGTACATGACATTGCGATTCCACTGATCCACCCCAAGAGCCGCCCTTCACGCCTACTGCATGAAATCGACTGCACCATTTCACGCGATTGCTAAATTGCTCGTGCGCGGCAAATACCATGATTACGGTAGGCCGGATCGAGTGGTATTCGAGTACCACAACGTCGGAGACCTCATGAAGGGCCTCGTGGAGATGAACGGGATTCTCCAGCGGTAGTATGTCTTACTGCGAGCTGTGCAAGTTTGATCACTGAAGAGCACAGCCACAATAGCAAGCGCGGGGCTGAATCCACTTTCAACATGCACAGCATCGTTCTTGATGTACGTCCCCTCTAGCGCATCGTCGTGCGATTGCTGACTTGAACGAGGTGCGCAGCCCTGACATTCAGTCAGCTTTCGTCGTAGATCTACCTGGTGCGCAGCGCAAACGCCTCTTCCCAGCTTGAGCCAATCATCCCAGGTCTCATTACGAAGGAGGCTACGTTGGCGAAAGGCACAAAGCTGTTCGAGGGAGATGACGGTGAGCGGCACGCCTGCTGGCGTTTTGGTGTTCATGTCATGCCCGATAGTTCTCGCCCGCGACATTCTGCACACGTACCTCAATCGTCGTGACGTGCTTCTGCTGGTGTGCATCGATTCGCAAGTCGACTTCAACGCGTCTCAAGCCCTCCACTTGGCAAAAGACGCCGAGTCGAACGGCGCTCGCCCGTTCTGTAAGTGGCTTCACCACCGAAACCAGAGCGCTTCTGATCAATCTGTCACAGATGTCTACACGAAGTGCGATCGTGTCGAGACTGTCAGCAACTGCTCGTGGACGCCAATGTGGAAGAAAGCCAGCAAGGACAACCATTTTCTTGTGCATCTATCTGGGAGTGAGGATCGGCAGCCAGGGGTACACAAGACGGCGCGAGAGATCGTCGCTCGAGAACTGGCGACATTTCAGAGCCCCAGATGGCGCGAAGCCGGCTTGTCTGTTGGATTTGGTAGCCCGCAACTCAAGCTCAAGCTCTCTGCCGCGCACGAGACTCGCATTGCTCAAGGGTAGGTACCAAATGGATAGAGCAAGCTGAACCGACACGTGCAGTCTTGAAGCGGCGCTCGCCGCTGCACGCTCTCGTCAAGAGGAGTACCGCGTAGCGTACAACGACCTCGACTTCACTTCGGCCCACCCCGTCGCCGATCTGCATCGCTTGATCAAGGCCGTTTGTGAAGGCTTTGCCGAAGACCTCAATGTCGGCAACGGTTCGGCGACGATTCGCAAGCTCTTCAACGATTTTACGCACGAGCTCGAAGACGCGATGCCGCACATCGCGCCATTCGAAGCTCTTGACAAGGACAAGGCTCTAGCTGATACGGCTACTGCTGTATGGCCGGATCGACTGCTGCTCAACCGGGAGCCGGCAGAGTCGCTCGTCGTCTCCGGTATGAGCCAACAGAAGCTGGACGACCTCATTTCCCGGTGAGTCTGTCGAGGACGTGCCATAGTCAGCTCTGACTGACATTGACTAGATCTGTACGATCTGCAGATGGCGAACCCGATATCCCTTCGTTGCTGCGCTTGAATAACAACAACGTTCAGCGCAAGTGGTCTGCGCTGATTCTACCCCTCGTTACGTCGGTGTGGGACGAAGTTCGCGACGCAGCCAATCGCTCCCTGCGCGAACAATGTGGCAACATGCCCGTCTTTGCGAGATTCAGGTGATCCTACCCGTCCACGTGTGCCGCGCTCTGATGTCCCTCGCAGCGCATTGATGCAAGCGTTCTTGATCAGCCACAAGGCGCTCACCGTCGCGTACATCGAGTCGACACTTCAAGCAGAGTTCGCCCGACCCGTTTGCCTCGCTACGCGCGACCAGCGGCAATTCCTCATGGACTCGGCGGCGGCCTTTCTCCACAATTCGACGGATGAGCCCCCAGAAGGCGGTTTCGTGGCCGCAGCTATGCCACTGAAACGTCGGGTGGCACTCGAACTCGGCGCCAAGATCCTAGCCGACTCTCGCGTCATGGCAGAGCATTTTCTGCGCTCTGCCGAGCAAATATTGTTCGCTCGCATCGCCACTCTGGTTCAAGACTGCAACATCGAGCTGTGCGAAGGGGTGGGCTTGTACAATGTGGCGAGGCACGCAGATGCCACCGTGATCAAAGAGATTCGCGATCAGCAAGACGACGCGGAGCGCCAGAACAAACGCCGTAAGTTGTCAGCCGAGCTGGAAGCAGGCCGGCTCAAGACGTGAGTTATGCTACTTATTTTGATATGGCTGACCGGTCGCAGTGCTTCACTGCAGGCGGTGCTGGCAAGCGGTTGAGACCATTGCTTGCGTCTTGTTTGGACGACACTTGCTTGGAGCAAGTACAGGGATGATAAGGTGTACATACAGCCACTCGGGCCGGCTCGAGCAATGCGATTATGCGTGATGTTTGGAGTTATCGTGACACGGCGATCCGGGCATCTGAGTAAGGGAGAGTGAAACAAGTCCCATCGTGCACCGCTCTCAAGCACGAACCGTTGTTACGTTTCACCTTGATCGCCAGGCATGCACAATCAGGGTCCTCCGGCGTGGATGACCGGGCAAGTTTTCTTCCTTCATTGCAGACTACCATACAGCTCGAGACTACCCCCACGTTCGACCATAGATGTTGACCGCAGACTCTTCCGGGGGATCCCCAGCTGGTCTCGCGACTTTCATCGGAACACACCACGCTTCGCAAGGCTCGCAACGTAACATGGACGGGCTTGATCGACTCGGGCGGCTCATCAAGCAGATGCGCACGGAGTGAGTAACTTGGCGCAACAATCGTAGACAATGGGAAGTCCTGACAATTCTCAGTTTTATGCAAGACATCCAAACAGGCGCAATGCCCCACGTTGTAGCGATCGGCGAACAGTCGGCTGGAAAGTCGCGACTGTAAGTGTATCAGTGTTTCGATATACTGCTTAAGGAGCGCAGTCTGTCTCGACTAACGGGTGTACGTCTCCTCCTAGATCAAGAGCCTCGCTCATAGACCAAGTTGCATCTCGAATCAGGCACCGGCTCGGTCACCAGGTGCGCAGAGACTGCCCAGGGAAGATTATACTGATCGGCGGGCATCTTGTCCAGGTGTCCTTTGACGGCGTATTGCCATCACGCAGGGGACGGATTCGCAGCAAAAGTGTATATCGACACCGATCTCGGTCTGCAACAAGTAGCAGAGGACAATGCTATTGCCTCAGTTTTGGACCTCCGAGGCATGATCGAGAAGGCAACTGCGCTGCTCGATCCAAGGTACGCGGATAACCTATAGAGAAATCACGTTGACAGCTCAAGGGGCTTCGCAACGAATGGGCAATACACGAATAACGGTATCGTCATCGATGTTGGTACCGGCAGTGACACGGCCCTCGCTCATGCCCCCACAGGTACAGGGGCCGAAGTTGACGTCGATCTGCGTCATCGACTTACCTGGTAGGACCTCGCCATCAAAGTTCCTTGAGCTCATGCAAGTAGGTCTCATCGACGACAGCGTTCCAGGAGCTTGTAAGTGGCAAGGACACATAATACAGGGTTAGCTTTTATGCTGCCAGCGTTGGTCCATGACCTTTCGAAAAAGTATCTAGCGCGACCTCACGCCATGATTCTCATGTGCCACGACGCTTCTCAAGAAGTCAAAGGCTCGCGTACTTTGCCTCTCGTTCAAGAGGTTGATCCCACCGGGCAACGTACTTTCGGTCAGCGTCATCACACTCGAGCGCCCGCATCTGACTTGCCGCAGCCGCCTTCACCAAGTGTGACAGGATTGATGGCATGAAGAGCTTCGCATGGCGACCGTATTGGCTTGGTGAAACAGCCTTCTTCACCAAGCGCATCTATCCTCTGCGGCTGCGAAGCGCTGCAGATGACGAGGAGCAACCGGCGCTATCGGACGCTCAGGTACTGGAGGAAGAGCACCGGCTGTTCGCAACGCGATTGTGGCCAGACTTGGTTGCAAAAGGAGTACGCTGCGGAAGCAGCAAGCTCGTGAATGAAATCCTCGGTCTTTTTAAGGACAAGATGGAGCTCAGGTGCGGCTGTCGCCGCCGTCTTGTGTTACGAGCTGACCATGACAGACTGAGCGTCATTCTCACCGATGAGCAAGAGGATCTATCACAGACAAAGCGTCAGCTCGAAGACTTCAGTCACGTACCGACGGATGCCGTCAAGCAGACATTGATCGTCGCGAGGACTATCAGCCGGCGACTTCGGGCCGACGTCAAGACAAGAAAGACTGCACACGTCCTGCGCAAACGGATCCGACGGTTCATTCGCGCAGTCGAAGCGGCCCAACCGCGCGTTAGCGGGGGGTCGCAGCAGCGTACAAGCTGGGAGCGACGCCGCATCCTATCAGCCAGCTCTTCGGCGATCAGTGCCCCAGACTCCACTGCCAAGATCATCTCGGCCGCGGAGCTCGATGACATGTTCAAGAGGTGAGGGGCGATGGTCATGCCTGCGTTGACAAACAGGCACGTGAGCTCCCAGCACGGTGGAGTCGATTTGAGTAGTCTTCTGGAAGAGTTCATGGAGCAGACTATTGATGACTGGACGGCTGCTGCTGAAAGTCTGGTCAATGACGTCTGGACGGAGCTCAACCGCGCTATTGATCACTCTGCTCGCGTCTCCGGTGCTGCGCCAGTGGTGACGCAAGTCCGGTCAGTCGTCCGTTCCATACTCACTCCCGCCGTTGACGAGAGCAGAATGGCGCTGCACGATATGCTCGCGGAAGCCAAGCCTAAGATGCAAGAGAGGCTGGCCGAAGTCCTCGAAGCAGAGCGCGAATTCGCCAGCTGCCAAGCGTCGGAAGAATATCGCCAGCGGATCCTCGAGTCTGCACGATCGTACTTGGCCGGCAGCGACCTGCCGAATCTGGAGCTCACGGCGCAGATCATGACGGTGGCTCGGGCGATGGCCGAGCACTTTGCGTGTAATGTCGAGCAGCGCGTGCTGCTTCGTGTGAGCATCTTGATGGCCGACGCTGGGGTGTATCTTTGTGAAAGCCTCGGCATCATGGCTGTGCCGAGTCATGTTGAGAAGCGGATGGCCGAGGATCTCGTGGATCCAGAGGAGGCAGCCAAGAAAGCGAACCTCGAGGCTGAGCTTGAGCGGCACCAGGAGCGAATGTAAGCGAGCTGATCACGAAACGCCGCTGATATGCGTATAGCAAGCAGGTCGAGTCGCTTCAAGCAGGCGCAGCGGCAGGTACCAAAGAGATGTGAAGAGACGCACCAACCGAGAGCTACTGCGAGAGAGCTTGTGAATACTGTTGATTACCTGGTTGAGCCCGCTATGCCTACGATGCAGTTCCCTTGTCTAGTGTCAACGGGTGGCAGTGGTCCAGCTTCAGTGATACTCTTCGTGCGTGCAGTGGGCGGCCCCCCTTTCGTATATGATGGATGAGGTCAAAGTGCATGTATCTATCAAACCGCCGCCGTCGCAACGAGCTTTGCCAATTCTGCGCCCATCAGCCACGATCTTCTGCGAATCACCAGCCCAAACTCACGCTGCAGCTCGACCGTCTCCTTGACGACGCCCGCCTTGACGTCGTTGTCGCCGTTCTTCGGAATCACGACGTCGTCACCCTCGACCGTCCAGCCAACGCTCTGGACAAACTCGTCAACCGGGTCGACGTCGAGCCAGACGGCGAGGCGCTTGGCCTTGATCCGGGAGAAGCACGAGGCGATCGAAGTTGCGAACAGGTGTCGCACGCTCGCGTGGAACGAGGTGAATTCGGCAATGTAGTTTTCGCGGAGTCCTGCATATGATGCTTCAGCAATGCGCGTGGGTGGGCAGAGATAGCGGACTGACCCTTGGCGGCGTCACCATTGAGCTCCTTCCAGAAGGCGGGAAACTGGCATGTCCGTACGAGTGCGTGGAGGTTTTCGAGAAGAGGCAGGAGGGTGAGCAGCGAGTCGTCGTCGCTTTCAATGTCTTGCAGGATGGACTGGGGTCGTCAGCGATGCGCAGCGGTTGGAGTTGAGATGACCTACTTGTGGCTCACGGAGGAGAGCGAGGCAGAGGTTGAAGTCTGGACCGACGACGGTCCCAACCAGCGCCTTGAGAAGGATGTTGACGACCACGTCGGGATTGGTCAATGATGGGTTGAATTGGTAGCTTTACCTGTTAGCGGCTTGTCTGAACACCGCAAACGAACCATACTCACAGCTTCAAGGTCGCCAAGTTGGCCAAAGGGTCATACCGCCCTTCCCGGACCTGCTCGTACAGATAGTCCTCGAGCAACGGGGTGTTGGAGGGGTTGTACCGGTCTGTAACGTCAATTTGGCTCGCATCTGTAAGTCCAAGCCACCTACCGACGCCGTGGATGAGCTCGTCAATGACCTCTGGCCGCTCTGCTGGCCTTTGCCAGTCCTTGAGCGTCTTGGCGGGTGTAGCTTGGGACAGGTCAGGCATTGTTGATGGGGTATAGAGGCCGAGTGAAGTGTGCACAAAGGGATCCCAGGCGAAAAGCGATTCCTGCTATGGGTGCATTTAGGCTTGTGGCAGCAAGCCTACTTGCCCCCGCCCCTTGCGCGCCTATATTGCACGCGTCTGTCTTTGGTTCGGTACGGTCATGACAGGCTATACTGGCAGCAGCAAGCAACAAGAGGGCAAGCAGGAGCCTATGCGGCATATGCGACAATGGAGATAGCACTTGGGAGCCGCGTGACGGTCAACGCTGGTGGCGGCGTCGTCCGCTGGGCCGGCGTCAACCCCCCTTTCGCAGCTGGCAAGTGGGTCGGAGTCGAGCTGTGAGTGGGATGAGGGTTCTGTATGTGTACCTTGTTGAGTAGGCAGGGATGAACCAGCCGGCAAGAATGATGGCTCAGTCAACGGCGAAGTATACTTTTCCTGTCCACCGAATCATGGCGTGTTCGTGCGACCGAGCCAGGTCAAGGTCGAGGCGCGTCCGAACTCGGCGGTGAGTCATTGCGGGGTTGGAAGAGAGTGCCAGAGCTCATATGAACATGATGGTAGGCCGCGATGCCACCACCGCCTGTGCCGAACCGCACCGCACGGGCCTCTGGACCCCCCGCCACTCCGCCGCGCCTGGCATCTTCAACATCAAATCGCAGCATCGCCGGCGCAGGTGTCACTCCTTCTCATTCACGAAGATCATCCCTTGCATCGGCACCAACTCGGCCGCCTTCAGTACGAGCGCCATCAACATCGACCAAACCGACCCCATCCACCGGCATCTCTCGAACGCTACAAGCGACCCGGTCGCTCTCTCACACTCTTTCAGACGCGTCAAACATCAGCGACAGTGCTGTTGAAGAACGTAGCGTTGCGTCGCCTCCCCCACCTCGTCCTGCGCCTTCCCCGCGACCGCCCTCTCGGACTCTTGCTCCCGCCTTCACCCCCGAACCAGTGAGAGCGGCTAGCCCATCACCTGAAAAGGAAGCCCATTTCGTTCAAAAGCGTGAGCTAGACGAGCTCCGGATCAAAGTGCGCATCCTCGAGACCCGCAAAACCGAAGATCAAGAGCGGATCAAAGCGCTTGAAAGCCGAGCAGCAGAGGGCGATGCCCTACGCGCAGCAAGGGTCAAGCTGCAGACCAAGTTTCAAGATCTGCAGACGAATCTCGTCGCTGCCCAGCGCACGGCCAAGGATTTGCAGTCGGAGAATGCGCATCTGGAGGGCAGGATGACGGATGTGTTGGAGCAGCTCGAGATGGCGACGCTCGATCGGGAAATGGCAGAGGAAAAGGCCGAGCTTGGTGTCAGTGAGACGGAACGTCTCGAGGAGCGGGTGGCAGAGCTCGAGATCGAGGTTGCCGTCCTTCGCGAGGAGCATGGTGAGTTGTCCGTATTTATCTCTCGGTATCTGCTGAAGTGCACAGCCGTGTACGACAAGCCGCCAGTCGAAGGTGACGACAAGTCGTCACTTGCATTCATTCAGCTCGAAAAGCACAACGAGCGACTCAAGGAGGCTTTGATCCGGTTCGTGCTTTGAACCGAGCCAGTCGACCTGCGCTGACGAACTAGTCTGCGCGATGTCTCCTCCGAAACGGAAAGAGAACACAAGGCCAAGATTGCGGATCTCGAGAAAGAGCTGGCGTCCACAGAAGACATTGCCAGTACGCAGCCGTTGCGACCTCCCTCGACCCGCGGCTAATGACACAGGTCGATACGAGCTGTCCGAAGCAAAGCTCGCCAATGCCGAAGCGCAGATCGAGGACCTCAAGCTGCAGCTCGATGACGCGCTCGGCGCCGAAGACATGCTGGAGCAGCTTACGGAGCGTAATCTGCAGATGAGCGAGGTAAGCCGTGATGGATCATAGCGTGGGAGGTGAGCTGACGAGCGTAGCGTATCGAGGAGATGCGGATCGCAATCGAGGATCTGGAAGCGCTCAAGGAGTTGAATGACGAGCTCGAGGAGGGTCATATCGAGACAGAGAAACAGCTGAACGGTGATATCTGTGTGTGGTGAGATCAAGTACTTGGCTACGCTGAAACCGTTTAGCCGCACTCGAGATCAACCTCCGAGAGGAACAATTACGCTCCGAAGGGCTAGCCAACACCATCCTCGACATGGAGCAAACCATTTCCCAGTTCCGCGAACTGGTCGCAACTCTTGAACTCGAGCTGGAAGAACTTCGCGCAAAGCACGACTCTCAAGTGTCGGCGTCGGCCACGACGTCCAAGGAGTCGCAGGCGGTCATGAACCTGCATATGAAGCTGCAGTCGTCGGCGATCAAGGCGCAGGGCAAGACGATTGAACACGAACTGGAGCGACTCAAGGCGTCGCAGCTGGCTGAGCGTCTGCGTATCATCCAGGTCAGTGTGATAGATACTAGGCAGACGACAACTGACGGCTCAGACGTACTTGCCGGTGGCTTATCACGAGAGCGAAGCAGATTCAGCAGCCGCACTGCTCTTCTTCCAGCGCCTCGCTTTCAAATCGGATCTGCTCGTTTCCGTCATCTCACAGGTGCACGGTCTGCCGTCTGCATTGCATCAAGCAACGTCCGAAGCGCTTGTCGGCATTTGCGAGCTCCGCGGAAAGTTAAAGCATTTTGCTGCGCTCAACCTGTGCTTTGCTGGGATCTTGAGGCGGTCCACGGCGGATGATTGGGTGCGGTACGGATCTGTGTTAGTGGAGCTCGGAGGCGTGGAGAAGCGTGTGGATGCTTGGCTAGAGTTGTTGAGGACCGACGAGTTCAAGGAGGGCGATTGCGCTCGGGATCTGGGCAGGTACGTCTTCTGCCAACCCTACTTACTCTAAGCTAACAGCGTTCAGCCTGCTTGCGCAGTTCGAGCACTTGTCCGAGAGCGTGTTTGATCGGCCTCTGCTCGATGTCGGGGAGCGCCAGCTCGACTGCGCCCTCAGTCTTGATTATGACCTTGACAACTTTGCGGCTGCGGTCGGGTTTGCACGCCAAGCGGTGCTGTCTCTTGCATCGGAGGATATCGAAGTCATTACGGAGGCCGCTAGCTTGGAAGAGGGCATCTATGAGCCCGTGCAGTTGATCCTCGATCAAGTCCGGACCGTCAAGGGACCTTCAACGTGAGTGCAAATGCGTGTAGAGGCTGAGAGGTGCTGACGCGCAACATGCAGTAAATTGGTCGCGTTGCTAGAAGACTTGCTTGCGAATTCGTCGGCGCTGCACCCTGATATGCTTGTACCACTGCGTGAGCTGGCAACTTCAGTGTCCAATGCTGTAGATGTCGCCGTTCAAGTGAGTACCCTCTTGGCAATGGCGATCGACGCTTACACGCCGAGCTTGCGCAACGGATCGCCGCTCACGTTGCGCACATCCGTACTACCAAACAACCGTTACGGCTGTCCGATATCGACCGCTTCTTGGTCGAGATCACGCGCGACATTGTCGGCGAAACCGATACCCCACCTTGGGAGATCATTGGTCAATTCATCTCGCGACTCGGCAGCGACCTCGCCGTCGTCTTGCCAAAGGTCAAGGCGGCGGAGAAGGCAGGCGGTCTCATCAAATGTATGTTGTCCCCCAAGCGCCGATTGACTTGCTGACGTTTGGCAGTGCTTGATCCCCCACCTTGGATAGCGCGGAGCGATGCGATCAAGGCCAGTGCTGCACACAATCCTGAAGCTGAGCGCAAGGCTATCAAGATGAGCGAGGAGATCAAAGACCTCTTGCGCGAGGTCAAGCTGAGAGTGAGTCTATACCCGTGATCACTATGTTGCGCTAAACAAGTACAGGATCAAAGCCTGCAAGAAGCGGGTGTTAAGACGGAGACGCTGGAGCGACGTCTCGAAGCAAGCCGCAAGCAGGCGCGCTGCACATTACGTGAGCTTCACGGACGCTGATGCAACGCAGGCGGATACCATTCTTGAGCTCGAGAACGATGTCGCGAAATCGAAACGACAGGAGAAGGTGTATGAGGATGCGCTCGAGCAACTGCAAGCTGAGCTGGATGGGCTCGAGACGGAGAATGCCAAACTGCGCAAGGGGCAACCTCAGAAAGGTGAGTGGCCTTGGTCATGATTTGGTTTTGGCTCATGACTACAGTGGACGCGCCGACACAAGGTGTTACCGAGCCCATTGTCCTTGGCACTGTAGGCTTGGAGAGTGCGCAACTGGTGGAGCAGGTAGGCATTCCCGGTTTCAACCCGCCGATGAGGGCTGACGCGCTCAGATCGAATCGTTGCGCAGTGCCGTCCGCTACCTCCGCGCCGAGAACGCCTTGCTGCAGTCTCAAGACCTGTACCGCTCGGTTCTGTCGCTGCCTGCGCTGCCACACCAGTACATGGAGCCTGTGCCCGACCTAGTACCGTCATCACCTGCTTCTCCGTCGTCATCATCCTCCGAGAGCGACTTCCCGGTCACGCCCCCATCCAAGCGCGCTCTCGAGACAGAATCGCGCATCTTGTACCGAGAGATTGCCGCGTTCCAAGCCAGCCCAAAGATTGTCGATCTGACAACGGTGCCGTCAGGAAAGTGGCGGTCGCGGAAACGGGCACCGGAACAGCAGCTACTCGAGTGGAAACTACAGGAGGAGCGCCTCGAGCGCAAAGTCGAGCGCCTGGCTGAGCGCGCGAGGCTGGCCAGATGATAAGTTATGTACAACTACAAAACCATATGCATTGTATATTGCATCAACAAACTGTCACGCCTACGGCGGTGTCACGTACTGATTAGTTCGCCTCGCGACGCTCAGAGTGCCTCTGGTGCTATCGCACCACTGTCTGTGCCGCGCACGCCCTTTTTTGTCTTCGCCTCTTGTTGTATCTACCTCGCTCGAATATTATAGTGTCCTATCTCTATTCTCGCTTGTCGATCCTTGAGGCTCCTCGTAGTGCGGATCCTCGCTTTCCGCTGCGCAACCGAGAGTTCCTTTCTCGGAGGCAGATCTTCACCGATCTCACCTCGTCCTTCTCAGTCCTCGTCTTCCTTAGGCGAGGGCATCACAATCAGGGATTATGTATGCGAGCGCCCTGACGGCCATGAAAGTCGCTTCGCGGGCTGTCTCGACGTAGACTTCATTTGCGAGGGGATGAAAAGTGCTTGCAACACTGTGCAAATTACAGACAGTGCGTTCTATAGCTGACGCAGTCCTTATTGTGCTATCGGAAGTAGCAGCTTTGAATGCGAGCAATCTGCTAGCATCGCACTAGCAAAATGATTTCGCGATTATTGGGGAATGACGTGGCGAGGTGAAACGCGCGTCGAGGTTGTTTGGCTCAAAGCTCGGACGGACGCGTTGTAGCCTCGACAGTGACAATGGCAGACAACGAGGTCATGTCGGGCACGGGCGAGGCCCCTGACGACGTGGCGGCACAAACTTCTAATCCGGGTCTGGTAGTCGACCCGGTCGAAGAGGTTGAAGCGGTTGAAATCGAAAAGACAGATCAACAACAAGCTGTCGCGGTTCCAGATGTCGAGATGGCGACGGTTCCAGACGAACCCGCTGAGCAAACTGCTGAAAAAAAAGAGGTCGGTAATGACGAGATCATGCGAGCTCTCGCCGCTCTGCCAGATCTGGTCGGCTCAGCGCTGCCGCCATCAATTGGTCGTCCCTGGTTGGAGGTCAAGAGGCTTCGACCGGAAACCAAGGCTTTGTTCGAAGTCAATTATCGTCCCAGGAAACCTAGAAGGAGCACACCCATTGTCATAGACGATGATTCCTCGGTAGACGAGCTCGACTTTCTGAATGGCAACGAGGACGAGCTCGAAGAGGATTATGAGCTTGAAGACGAGGAAGGAGAGGACAACATCATGGCTGTGCGAAGAAGCACACGCGAGAGACGACGTACTTCGGATAGTGCTGGAACTCGGACGAGGCGTAGCAGGCGACAGGCGACAGTCGAGACTGTAAGCCGTCATTGCCTTCTCTTGCGCTGGCTGAGACCGTCAGATCTCATCAAGGTCATTCACGGCGGAACCATCACGGCGTTTGCGCGCGCCAAAGAAACGACCTGTAGTACAGAGTGATAGTGACTACGAGGATCGCTTGGAGACTGCCAATGGCGACGAAGATGAGAGTGACTATGGAGAGCCGCCGTTGCGGAGACATCGAGAAGTGAGTTATTGCTGCTACTCAATACAGTGGAGCTGATTCACTCAACAGACCTGCGACAAATGCAATCGCGAGCCGGCGGATGACATGCTTGACCGAGCAACACAACGCAAGCTCAAGCGGGGGAACCGCCCCCTGAAACGAGCTCGCGATGAGGATGCGATCTCTGACACTGAACTGGCGCACGATCTGGAAGGGTGGATCGAGGTGCGCAGCTTGTTGTTGCCAGGGATATGACTGATAAACTCAGTGTGAAACGTGCACCACAGCCGCGCACTGGGTTCGTCTGATCAGGTGCGATCGAGGGCTTTGTTGACTCTATTTCCACAGGGTTGCATTGGGCAGATGCAAAAACGCGAGATCCTCGGCGGCGAGTGGCCAAAACGCAAGTCGGTCAGGATCCATGAACGTGCTGGGTTCCAGTGTGTGCGTTGCTCAAGTGGACCGGGATGTTTCGTGTGCAACAAAAAGGTGGAGCGAGCTGCGCACAATGCGAACGGTCATGAAGCACCGAAAGAGGTCGTCGACGTTGACAAGACCGAAAACGGGGAACGCGTCGATGCAGTCGATGGCGAGGCCGCACAGGTAAATGGGGATTCTCAACCCCGACCAGCGACGGCCTCGGTTGTTGGAGAAGCCGAAAAAGTGGATGGAGGCAACGACTCCGAGACCAGCGCCACCCTCGAAGCATCGACAGCACCATCAAAGTGGCGAGTTGCCTCCGTGGAGCAACCAACAACACAAAGTGAACCTCCCGAACTACTCTTTCGCTGTGTGCGCTGCAAACGCGCGGCTCACTACGAGCATCGTAAGTCACACGTTCGGGCAAGATGTGGTTTTGACGATCGGAATAGTCGATCCTATCGGCCACACCACTCTTGTGGAGCGCGCGGAAACGTACCAAGCGGCGGGTGCAAAGCACTGGCAATGTCACCAGTGTCGTGGCTGGCCGTGGGTGGTCGACAAAGTGCGTCGGTGTGCTTGTCCGCTCGCTGCTTTATCACTGATTCAACTTACTTCGTAGATCATAGCCTGGAAGCCCAATCCCCCGGAAGCGAAAGAGCCGCCTCGAGAGCCAGATGAAATCCCTAATTGGAAACAGGCACTGCCGCGAGACTATCTCGTCAAGTGGACTGGCAGGGGCTTCCGTCATGTAAGTCATGCACCACGCCGGGTGTAAAGACTGACAGACCAGGTCTCCTGGGTGCCTCACTCCTGGATCGTGGTGCAGAGTCCAGCCAGACTACGAAACTTTCTCGAGAATGGCCCGACGCTCGACCTCGTTACCGACGAAACGCTGGCGGCCAAGGGCGACGAGATGGAGAACCCCTCGATAGCCGCCATCTTGGAAGACGATGATCGCGCTAGACGTAAAGCCGGTATCCTGCCGCTCGAGTCGCAGCACAAATCTCCGTTGCCCGACGCCAATGCTGTGGATTCCATCCCTATCGCCTGGAAGGTATGTTTGGAATGCGTCTACTCGCTGCGGTGTGCTGACGCTAACGCCTTTATCCCAGTCTGTCGACAGAATCCTTGATGTGTACTTGCATCCGCCATCTGCCGCTGAACGCGCCCATAAGCGCAAGCAGAAGCTGGCGAAAGGTCACGCAATCTTGTCTGAGGATGAGGATGAGGAGGCGGAGGACGTCCAGTTCCAGGATGGACTGGAACCCGATGAGATGATTGCGCTCGAGGAATGGGAGAGGCAGACGGGCAGGAGTGTTGGAATGGATGACGCAGAAGAAATCGCCAAGAAGGTCGTTTGGTGTTTGGTGAGTGGAACGGAGTTTGTGCAGACATTCGCTGACGTGATCAGGTCAAATGGGAGGATCTGCAGTACGATCAATGTTGGTCAACTGCCATACTAGAAAACGACTCTGACACGCCCAGCTTGTTGGGATACACCACCACCGCGCGATTCGCAGCTATACCCTGGCTTCGTCAAGGGGGTCACAGCATACCTTCGAGCTCGGGCTGTGACAATCCCGGTTTTGACAGTCGCACAGGCGAAATTACGCGATGAAACCGCAGAGAAGATCTTCAAGCCGCTCAAGGAGCAGCCGAAGTGTATCGTCGGAGGAGTAAGTCAGAGCGCCGTGAAGTCGTGCTAGACTGACTTGCTCAGAAACTCATGCCGTTCCAAGTGGGTCACTGGCAGACATTGTCAACCTGCGCGTGCTGACAAATGTAGCTCGAGGGGCTGCAATGGATGGTCTTCAACCACAGTAAGCGACAGTCGTGCATCCTCGCGGATGACATGGGTCTTGGCAAAACGTGGGTGCTCCCTCTCACTCCGATGATGCGGGCTTACACGTCGCAGCATTCAAATCGCTTCACTTCTCGGCTACCTTGGCTCGGACCTATTCCATATCTACCCAAGTCTTGTCATCGTACCCAACTCGTCAGTCTGAAGTAGCGCACACAACCGGGCACTGCTGATAGAGTAGCACTATCACCAACTGGGTTCGTGAGTTCGAGAAGTGGGTGCCACATATGCGAGTAGTGCCGTTCTTTGGCGAAGCAGCTTGTGAGTGTTGCTAATGCAGCACGAGACTCTTCGTTGACGCGCCCTCAGCGCGAAAGATCGTTCTGCAGTACGAGCTCTACCACAAGGGCTCTCGAGGCAAAGCCTCGGCCCTGAAGGCGTAGGTGTCTTGGTCACCGAACTGACCTCAAACTCACTTTCGCAGGCATGTCGTTCTCACGACATACGACATGATCACTGGCAACGACTTCAAGGTATTCAAGAGTATTCCTCGATGGGAAGTCGTCGTGGTAGACGAGGGCCAGCGATGTGCGTTGATTGCCACCCGATGAGGCCGCGCTGATGCGATTCACAACCACAGTGAAATCCGACTCGTCCAAAATCTTCAGACAGCTCAAGACCCTCAACAGCGTCCACAGGATCTTACTGACCGGTACACCGCTGAACAACAACCTGCGGGAGCTGTTTAACCTGCTCAACTTCCTCGACGAGCCCAACTTCAAGTGAGTGACCCGCCGCTCCATGAGACTTTGCCACCCGACTAAACCCGCCCAGAAACCTGGAGGATCTCGAGGCGCGTTTCATGGATCTCGACGAGAACAAGCTTGCCGAGCTCCATACGATGATCAAGCCGTACATCCTTCGCCGCATCAAGGGCGACGTGCTCAAGCTCCCGCCAAAGGTCTGTTTCCGCCGCTTGCCACTGTACCCGCACTGAACCGTTGCAGTCCGAAATCATCGTGCCGATCTCGCTTCGACCGATGCAGAAGGAGCTCTACCGTGGTGTTCTCGAGAAGAATGCCGACCTCTTGGCCGCGATCGCCGCCGCAAGCCGCAAAAAGTAGAAGATGCATCACTGTCCATGCCCTAAACTCACCGCGACGTGGTTTGTTTGTCTCGTCGCGTGAGCTGCAACATCTACGCGTCGACTTTGTGTTTGTCAACGGCTTGACCACACCTTCCCAGCACTCTTACCACCATGGTAGGTTTAGGGAAGAGACTGGTAGACGTATACTGACGTTACAAGTCGCTCACACCGCAAGGCATCCGGCTGCTCTCGCGCGAAGTCACAGAGATGCGCAAGAACCCAACAGACGGGATCCGCATCGACAACGACACTGAAGAGGATTTGAGCAAGCTGGCTGGATGGGTGGCAGGGCCAGGTGCGTCTTAGCTGGTTGGGCCGAGGAAACGTATGTAGCTCGCTGACCACAACAAGCTGGCACCCCCTATGCAGGTGGCTACTTTCGCGTGCTGTTCGAGTTTGGCATCGAGTATCCCAATCTTCCTCCAAAGTGTATGTAGACTCACTGCGGCTCATACATGACCATGGAGCTGATTGCTGCAACAGGTACCATGACAACCAAAATCTTCCACCCCAACGTATCGAAAACAGGCGAGATCTGCGTGGACACGCTCAAGCGCGAGTGGAAAAAGGAGTACGGAATACGGCACGTCCTTATGGTAGGTCACATCTTTGCCCATGATCGAAAGTCAGGCTGACACGAGACAGACGGTAGCCAGTCTGATGATCTACCCAAACCCCGACAGCTCGTTGAATGAGGAGGCCGGCAAACAGCAGCAGGATGACTTTGAGGGCTACTGCAAGGTAGGCCACTTGAAGGTTTGATTACTCCTGGCTGACGTGCACAGTACGCTCGATTGATGACTTCCATCCACGGCAACTTCAACAAACCCCCGCCCGAGTTTGTTGATGCCAAGCCGATCCCACTCCAGGACGCAAAGCAGGTCGCAGCCTCGCAGGCAGCATCGATCCCCGCAGTGACGGAAAAGACGGCGACGAAACCCAAGGCCAAGAAGGGCTTACGTCGACTATGATATGATGACATGCATGATCAGCTCTGCAGCTTTGCGTTGAGCCGCCGCAGCTCTTGCGGGGTGAAACGCAGAATGACTGAGAGCACACGGACGAGGTTTGGCTGCCAGCGTCAGATCGGGGGCGGTTAAAGTACGACAGAGCTCACCCGCATCTCCTTGTTCTCGAGGAATTGCAAGATGACGTTGCGCAAATACTCGAGGTTGACTTCCTCCTCGTTGCCGCTTGGAGCCGGACTGGCCGTTCGTGTACTCTGCGTTTCGACGTGCTCAAGAGAGCGGCGTAGCTCTTTGCTGGGCGTTGCGACGTGCTCTGGGCTAGCGATGCCGGATCGCGAGCCACTGGCTGACCAATACCCGACACCGGGATTCCGCTGACGCTCGAGCAGTTGCACCGACGACTGGACTTTGCGCAGCTCGTCGCGGACGGTCTGATCATGTCAGCCCGACGTAGTACTACAACGTGATACTGACCTTGTTGTTCGCCTTGAGCTGCACGGCGTGCGCCTTGGCCTCGTCGAGTTGGCCTTGCAGTGTTGAGATCTGCACCTGAAGGCTAGCGACGTCGTCCCGCGCGGATTTCTGTGCCGTCAACGATGATTCCGTCCTACAAGCCAGAAACTCACTTCCGCATTCGCAGCATCAACCTTGTCATTCTCCGCCTCGGCAACCTCTGCGCGCAGGCTGTTCATCTGCTTCTCTCGCTCCTTGACGCGCAGCTCGAGCTGCTCAATCGCCGCTTCACGCTCCTTGCGCGTCCGCACGCTCTCGGCATACTCGGCATCCTTTTCTTGCACTGTCCGCCGCAACTTTTCGACCTCGCGCAGGCGATCTTGCAGATTCCGCGCCCATTCCTCTTCGGCTTCATTACGCTCCTTTTCCAATGACCGAATCTTGGCCCGCAAGTCGGACAGCTTGGTCTCGGAACGTGCCTCGGCTTCGGCGAGCAGTCGTGTGACGTCTGTATTGCTCTGCGTTGGCGGAGGCGTCGCGGTCCGCCCAATGCGCTTGGCATCGGCAATCCCATCTTCAAGCAATGCACAGCGGTCTTGAGCTTCGCGGAGCTGGTATTGCAGTTCTTTGGTTTGCGTTTGGAGAGCTTGCAACTCGGCTTTAGCCGTCTCGAGCTCGCTCTGCTTGGTTTGCAAGCTGTCGAATTGCTCCTGCTTGGTCGTCGTCAAATCGCGAACCGTCGTGTCGAGCGCGTTGATGCGAGATGATTTGTTGGCGAGTTCCTTCGCATGCGTGGCCTGTTGACATTATCAGCTACGGTCTCGACGAGAGCGAACGAGCGACAGACCTTGGTCGTAATCATCTCAAGCTCCCAAGCACCCTTCTTTTGCGAAAGCTCACGCTCATGCTTCTCCTTCACACTTGCGACCTCGCGCTCAAAGCCCTTTCGCAGGGCCACGACCTCGCGCTCACGTTCGGCCTTGACGCGCTCCATATCCTCTGTCGCCCGACTCCGCTCAGCTCTCTCTTCCGCTCGATCTTTTTCAATCTCCTCCTTTTCCTTTTCCAGCTTGACATTCTTCAGCCGTAATGTCTTGAGCAGCGAGACGGCCTTTGTTCGCTTTTCCTCCTCGTCTTTGGCTTGCTGCTGGGCCTTTGCGAGCTCGGCCTTGGTTTGGGAAAGCGTGAGCATGTGGGATGCTTCAGATGACAATTTGGCTTCGGCTTGTGCGAGCTGGGCGCGCAGCTTGGCAACGAGCTCGGTGTTGGAGGTTGACTCTAGCCGGTGAGTGTCGCGCACTTCCTCTATCCGCGAGTCTTGCACTAGGTGAACAGATCAGCATGTGTCATGACTGTGAGGCGACTCACGTCTGATCTTGTCTTGCAGCCGCCGCATCTCGTCGGCACCCATGTCCACCTTGGTCTTCATCATCCTGACCCATCCTTCGAACGCATCTGCATCCCCAATGCCGCCCTCGACCGGCGTATACTCGCGAAGGATCTTGTTGGCAGCGTGAGACTGCGATAGTAGGGTTGTGAAACGCGATGATAGGTCTGAATCCAACTCAGCTATTGTACGATGGGCATTCGAGAGTTGCGTACCCTTGTACCGCCTCTCTGAATCAGCCAGCTCCTTGACGGGATCTACATCTGCACTCTTGTCTTCTAGACTTAGCCGCGGAGGCTCCTCTTTGGCTTCTAGCTTGGTATCTCGTTCGGCGTCGGGTGTAGCAACTTGTACATCTATGACTGGGGCGGCTGTCTTGACATCTTGCGGTGGCAAGAGAGGCGATGCCCCGAGCGGATCGAAGGAGGGTGCAGTGACCTCTTGTGGTTCTAGTGTGGGCGAAGGAGGAAGAGGATAGCTAGCTGGATCCGCAGGGTTGGGCAAAGGTAGTTTCGGAGTGGGTGTAGGAGACCGTGTGGACGATAGTGATCCCAATGCGAATGATGAAGAGAGAAAGTTTGCAGGTGAAGCTGGACGAGACGATGTTGAGGTCGAGGCTTCAGGCGAGGGCAAGCTCTTGAGCTCCTTGTCGGTTGCTGGCACCGCCTCCCTCGAGTGACCGAGAAACCCTCGCTTGAGGCCATCAGACAGAAAGTGGGAATGCAGCCCTGGCGACTTTGTAGGCGATGACTCGTTTGGAGAGAGCGGGCCTGCAGCTTGAGATGCGCGAGCTTGGAGCGATGCCCCGGTCGCCTCGAGGTCCTTCACGACCGACTTGAAGCGGTCGCCCAGGCCTGACGCGACGTTGAACATGACAGACGGCGAGCCCCTGCTCTCACTCGAGCTGTGACGCCGTGCTGAGCGACGTTACCAATGATGATGATTGCGGGTCGAAGGGATGGATGTCGTCGCGTCCACGGCGGGGAACGACGGCACCAACGACGACGACCTTGGCCGCGAGATTGTCGTATCCACTATGGGTGCTGGGCAATCGGCTCCCAAGATCACTGCCCAGGATAGGGCAGTGCTCGAGTGAGTCTGTCAGAGATGAAGAGAACACCGACTGAGGAGCCAGTCTCAAGCTGCAGAGGGACAAGATGAAGCAGTACCAGAAGCGGGTCCGTCGAGGGTGATCTACACACTGCTCTGTGTCTAATGATCGCTTCGATAGCTGCAAGTCGTACTCGATCGAGAGCATGAGATTGCGAAAGAAGCTTTGGCAGCCGGCAACAAGGTCAGTACTGCCTTGGTGCTTTCCCGGGGCTGATGAAGCAGTCTCGCGCCCTCACGGCTCTGCGGCAACGCAAGTATCAGGAGCAGCTCTTGGCTAAGACGGATGGACAGCTACAGACACTACAAGAGCTTGTGAGCCGCTCTCTGGCTTGAATGAGGTTGCGAGACTGACATTGCACAGGTAGCATCAATCGAGTTCACCCAGATCCAAGCCACCGTCCTGCATGGCCTGTCCGTCGGCAACGATGTACTCAAGCAGCTGCATGCCGAGATGACCCCGGACAAGGTCGAGCGGCTGATGGACAAGACGAGAGAAGGGGTCGAGTACCAGCGGGTGAGTCCATGTGTTGACGGATGGTGGTGGTGCTGATAGGCATATGCAGGAGATCGACGAGGCTCTCATGTCCAAGATGTCACCCGAGGAGGAAGACGCTGTGCAGGCAGAGCTCGCCCAGCTCGAGCAAGAGGCAATGGTCTGTTTGCGTCAAGCTGGCGACTTTACACGCTCACGTAGCAGCCCGCCATCCCCGACGTCCCTGCACAGGGGCCTGTCCATTTGCCGTCGGTCCCCGTCAAAGAGCCCCAGCAGCCAGAGCAACAGACAGAGCGAGATCAAGCGCAAACTGCGGATAGTAAGTGTACAGCTGGATGTGCACGTAGGTCGCTGACGGTCGCTCGGCAGCGGAGAAAGAGCGTGTTGCGATGGCGGCATAGGTGCACATCGGTTGTTGCTCAAGTTGTATCTCGGATGTATTGCTATGGGCTCGGTCAGCGTGCTCGCACTCAGGCTTGCGTTCTCTTCACAAGTGAGCGCAGCAACATGAACGACAGAGGCAGGCGACGCACAGGCCAAGACGATGCACGACTCGCCACCGCGTCTTGAACGACCATGTCCTCCTCTCGCACGGCCGAGATCCAACCCTTCTTCCCCTCGGTCACACACGAAGCGATCCCCATCGCCGTCTCGATCCTTGGCACGCTCCGAGCTCACACGGCCGCCGGGAAAGGACACGACTTGAAGCCAGAGGAGAGAGCAGCGTTGCCTGGCGTCAGTGCGTTTCTCGCAGCTGAGCGGTATGTCTCTCCGGGCGTTTGCATGTGGACAATGACAGGATGCTAATAGCTATACGACCTGGATAGGATCCACAGCAATGACCTGCCTGAGCGCTCGGCCCAAAAGGCATCCTCAGTCTCACTCCCGCATTTCCGAGCTTGCCTTGCCCAAGCTCGAACGCTGCTAGCGTCCCCTACGACCCCTCGTAAATCCACTCGAATCAGCCATGGATCGACCTCGCCCTCGTCAACGTCTAAAGAAATGGCAGAGCTCGCGCAACGCTTGACGACCCCTCAGAGCCGGAAACGACCACCTCGTCCCGCGTCGGGCCTCAACCTCGACGGACTGCTGTCCAAAGGCAGTCCTCTCAAGAACGACATCACGCCCAGTAAACGTAAACGCGAGAGCAGTCCTCGTTTGGATCCTGTGGCGAGCTCGAGTCGATCAGCGAGGCAAGACGAGGTTTTGGAGACGCCTAGTAAACGAAGGACACGGACAAGAGGCGTCGATATGACGGCTTTTCTCGCGGCCAGGCCGGATACGCCCACTGAGGCTCTGAGGAGGGCCGATAGGATGAGGGAGGAGGAAGAGGCGGGGTTGGAACGTGAGATGGAGGCGAGACGGAGGGCTGTGAGACCGCACAGGGTCGAGTTGGTGCAGACGGCAAGATGTCGAAGGGACTGGACTTATGCTGAGGCTGTGTGGGGTGTTGGAGGTGGTGATGTGCTGGGCCGGGTGAGTCTAATCATCCCTGCCTGAACGTCAGAAAGCTGAAGTAGACAGCTGTTGGACGAGCTGCCGAATTGGTGCGCCACCCATGGCCATCCATTACCCGAAGTCTCCGCATCGACACCAAAGACACTGGCAGACGTGTATCTCGGGTTCAGTCAACGGCAAAGTCCAGTCGAGCCAGCTGCGGATGCATCATAATGGCTTGCTAAGGATCCGATAATCGACATTCTCGTCTTCGTCCTCGTCTTCATCTTCTTCTTGCATCCTCGTGGGATCGATTTCATCAGGCGTGTATCTGTCCATCAGCCTCGGTTTGCCATGATGAACGTGATGAGTCACTTACCCCTGGCTTTCGTAGAAACCGGCTGCGTTGACATTGCCTGCTTGGATCAGCCAATGGTCCAGGTTTCTGTAGGATAGCCCACGCACTCTTGAGCAGCGTGAGCATCGCCTTGCTCATCCCCGCTCGCTTGCCAATCCGCTCATATAGCCCAAGAAGGG
Organism: Holtermannia corniformis; assembly: GCA_001599935.1. Classification (NCBI taxonomy): domain Eukaryota; kingdom Fungi; phylum Basidiomycota; class Tremellomycetes; order Holtermanniales; genus Holtermannia; species Holtermannia corniformis. Next base: position 435,588 of record BCIJ01000002.1, on the reverse strand, counting down.
TCTTGCCGAGCCCTTGACCCCTAACAGAGGTTGTAAGTTGTAACTCATAGCTACACCATCCGTCAGCCGATCGTACACCGCCTTGATTGTCCCGCCAGTACGCACCAGTAGATCACCTCGGCGTCGCCATCCAGTGTCTCTTCAATGTCAAAGCGAAACGACAAGTATCCAACCAATTCCTCCCCAACCCGCGCAAGGAGATACCGAGTCGTATCCTCGAACAGCTCCTCTCGTTTCTCCGCTTCGTTCGTTGCGAAGCTCGAATGACGCGTCCTGAGATCGTCAGCACGTCAGCCGAGTGTCGTACCAAAAGAAGACCAACATTTCACCCATATTAGCGTCAAGAAGCTCATAGACCGCATCCCTGAGTTTGACTGAAAGCTCCCGGACGTGTATCAGCTGTACCTCGCTAATCATCAGCTCGGTCACTGCGCAAGTCAACACACATTTCGGCATATCGTCTGGGGAGCTCTGGCGCCAAGGCTGCGGGTGAGCGCTGTAGGAAGGGTTAGCATGTCAGTTGCCAGTCTTGATAAGTCTGACATTGTTTGCTGCACGGATGCGCGTAGTGGACATGCTTGGAGAAAGTGATGGGACACTGGGAATCACTCGACTTCTCCAGCAACAAGCACACGCTGACGTACGCGCAATCGCGAGCGATGTTCAGGCACCGTGGCGCATCGCCGCAGGCTTTCTGGACAGTGTTGCGCCAGCGGGCAACGTGAAGCCTTGGGATACTTCCATCACAGCTCAGTAGCTGTACAAGCATCGTCTCATCAAGTCGTCAAATTGGCGTCACCCGAATGTACAGGAGAGGTTGAAGTGGAGTGACTTCTCCAGGCCGTCCAACACAGCCTTCGTCGTAAGCGCCACAATCTGCTCCGACTCGGAGAGATCGTACGGCCCGCCATTCTGCTTGGAGGCAGGAAGCTATACACTATCAGCTCTCACCTGATGGAGACATTTCAGAGCACTGACCTCAATAAGCAAAACATGGGTCTTCTCCGCCTGGTAGCGCTGCAAAAGCTTGCAGTACAAATACTCGCAGATCCATTTGCCGAAGCGTTCTTCCTCTGGCCTTGTCTGGCGTGTATCGCAGACGCGCGTATGCTGTAGAACGCAAGTCAACACTGTGAGAACCGATAATTTGGAGCAGATAAAGCGTACCTTCCATCCTGCGGTTTGAAGCTGATGGACGATTCCGTCAACGTCGACTTTCGTTTCCCAAGTCTCTTGTTCGCCCGGGAACCCGCGCTTCCCATCTTCTTCATACGCCGGGATCTGTCCATCCTCATCGAGATGCTTGAGACGATAGCCGAGCCTGCATTGTCAGCCTCCAATTCCTCCAGGCGTAATCAGAAACGCGACTCACCTCCCAGCCCCGCGCTGCACCAGCACATCATTGTTATTCGTCGTCCATCTGCCAACGATCACAATCGCATCAGGCGTGTCAAGGGTCTCGACCAGCGCGTCGATTTTCGTGTAGATGAGATCGAAGTTGAGATGTGTGGACCCCGTGTCTAGGGCAATCATCTGTGCGATGTGGTGCGCCGGACTCGACGGGTACGTCTGTAACATCATTCAATCAGCATGTTGGTTACTCGGCTACCCGCCTGACTGACCGGGTGGGAAAGAAGGAGCAGCTTGGGTGCCATGATATAGCCGTGTTTGGGTTGTGAGTCGTGGAGTTGTGATAGAAGTCGTACGGGACTTCTTATATCTTGCTGACTTGTATGCACATAGGAGAAGCATCCTTTACCCGTTTGCAGTGCAAGACGTCCTTTGCGCGTAGAAACGACTATCGCGCGCGGTGAAAGAAGGGAGACAATTATGCGATGCTTCGTTCTCAAACGGCCTTCTGCCTGCTGTGCTGACTGGACAGAGGAAGGTGCAGCTTCGCAGCTGTACCCAAGTAGAGAGGAGTGCACGCTGCATCCTCTTGCGACCCTCACACTGTAAAAGCATCGTATATGCGATCAAAGCGGTAAACGTCAGCAACACATACCATACATCTCCAACCATTACAAGTGAGCAAGAAATGGCAAATGGGTTGGGGCAAACGCAAGAGGGTCCATGCGTGGCTCGGCCAGCGAGTCAATGGTTGCTTAGTAAGCGCGGTACTGAGCCGCTTGGGCGTACCTGTCTCAAGTCAGCTACCAGTCTGGCGTCGAGAGAACGAGACACTCACGGGCCATCTTGACCGCCTGTGGGCCGACCGAGGCTCGGTTCACGCTGCAAGCCCGGCTGATAGGGCTGCTCGTGGCCCGGCTCAGCGTGGTACTGGTCCTGGTACTGATGGTACTGCTGCTCCGGGTACCCTTGAGCCTGAGCCTGCGGCTGCAAGGGGTACCCGCTGTGCGGCTGCGGCGGGTACTCGTACCCGTCCGGAGTGTGCGGCTGGTCATAGTACTGTCCGTTGTTGAAGCTGGGACCGCGCTGCAGGTCGGCATAGCCGTGCGACGTGTCGAGGTAGTGGCCTGGACCGGCCGTGAAGTCGTGTTGGGGCACACCGGGGACGGGAGGCGGGTAGCCGGGTGCGTCGAGTTCCGAGACGAATTGCTGGCGCTGGCGATCGGCGGAGGAGGCGGACCCATTCGAGTTCATCGATGACGGGCGGTGGCGCGTCTTTTCGAGGCTGTAGGATGTAAGCTGGTGTCAAAAGGACGGGTAGGCTGCAGCAATCGTGTGACTGCCGTGTTTCAGAGTGGATGCATAGCCTTGTCGGCTAGCGTCGCACCCTGCACGGCAGTCTGGACAGATCTTGACCGACAAAAGTCCAGTAGCAGCACTCACAATGGGTCCGGCAGATCCCCCGGGCTGGGCGAGAAATCGATTGGCTGCATGCGCTCGTCAAACTTGTTGCTCGGCCTGAGCTTCCATTTCCTGAACAGGGTCCAGCCAGCGGCGATCAAGCCAACTACACTGGCAACGACAATGATGGCGATCAGAGCCGTCTTGCCGAGGCCAGAAGACTTCTTCTCGGTATCACCATCCGCGGCGGCGGCGGAGGCCGAAGACGAAGCGGAGCGCGAGGTCGAGACGAGCGAGGGTGCGGTGCGGGACGCGGTGCTGATGACGGTTGTGACGACTGCTACTGAGGACGCGGATGATGCGGCGGCAGCGGTAGACTCGGTCGAGATTGAGGTCGTGGAGGACGAAGAGGCGATGGCGGAGGAAGAGGAGGATTCGATAGCGGAAGAAGAAGACGACGCGATCGAGGACGATGACGAGGGTTCATTCGTGAGCGTGTCGAGGATCTGGCTGAGCAGTCCGCCAGACGACGACGCGGCCGATGGGCTGGGTGTGGCAGAAGCCGCCTGTCCGAGCTGTCAGTCTATGGAACCGACCACGCAATCAAAGGAAGTCGCACTCACGCTCGAGCTCACGACGGCACTTTCGGAGGGCTCGGCACTGGCACTGCTAGCAATCACGCTGCTTGCAGCCGAGCTTTCGGCACTGGCGGACGCGTCGCCGATTGTCTGGTTCGAGCCCATAGCCTGCCGAGCTTGCAAGGCATGGTGGCGCCTGTGAGCGGGCTGATTGATGGCAAACGCACTAGGCGCTGCAAAAAGGGCGAGCAGCGCGATCCCTGCTCTCATGTTGAAGTGTGGGGATGTAACGAGCGTGTAGTGATCCGAGTCGCTTTCGTTTGCTGTTGGTTGTGGGATGGCAAGCGAGTAGGATGGGAAAAGGACAAAGGGGTCAGGGGCGAGATGACAAGGTTCAAAGGGGGACGTCGAGCAGCTCGTCAGCGCCGCTTGCTCGTGTCCCAGCACCGCTTGCAACACTGCACTCACGCAGAAAGACAGCTAGAGCATCAACCAACCCAATGTTGATTTCTTTTCCCGATGCTGCGGCCGATGCTGTCTATGCACGCGACCGTCCGACTCGCTGCCAGAGATGTTGATCGTTGAGAACGTGACTAGGATCCGACCCGGTGGTGTTGTCAACTGCCTGGCGCCGCTCTCGATCCTGACAGTGGCCCACTGCTGCGCCGCACAAAAGGACAATCGAGGCGGTGGCCAGGCGCGTCCGACGTTGTATCAATTCAAGTGGCTGAATCGCCAAAACCCCAGCAAAGACGTCGACGTGGCAGCAGCTTGGTTTCAAAAAAGGAGCTTGCGTTTCGGCGCCGAGGAGCGCAATTTCGGCACTGCGGCTCGTCGAGGTGTGTGGTCTCATAACGGAAGACTATCAGGTGGTCCACCCGATGCCGAGCCAAGACTGGTAGGGTATAACAAGCTGTTTGCCACCGACAACCTACCGCCACAATGAGCGAGCAAGGACACAAGACGTATACATGGCATGGAGCAATCACGACCAAGACCTTGACTTGGGATGCCAGCGAGGACGCCTACTCTCGTAGTTGTAGGCTCAATACAGCCATTAACCCTGTTAAAATGGTTTGGATTCCCCCCGCAGAACTGGACGAAGAGATAGCGCACTGGACAAAGGTATTTGGCTTCAAGCCGATTGTGACCAGTGATAGTGACGTCCAGCTGTAAGGCGGAAGCTACGGCGGAGATGCATGGCGTCGTATGGTGAAAGGGCTGAGACGGGCGGAAAAGCATGGCGTCGTGTGGTGAAAGGGCTGAGATATGGCGGCAACTCCACCCTTCTTCTTCCACCAATGAGCGAAGGAACGATCACAGAAGTGTTGGTGCAAGCCCAAGGCGTGACTCGCACGTTGACGTACGTATGATCCAAACAGCGGGACATACACGCAGCAAGTATCCAATGACGAGACAGGCAATACCAAACGTCTGCATGATGTTGCATGGCACGATTTACAGACGACGATCGACCGTTGGACGTATATGTACGGATCGGAACTGAAGATCAAGCGATCATAGTGATCGGAACAGCTTACTCGATCCATATTGATCACAAATCAGATCGAGAACGTCATGCATCTCATAGTCATCGGAGATTGTAGCAAGGAAGAACCACCCGGCATGACATGTCGGGTGGGGGTTTGCGGCGTCCTGCCGAGCGAAATTGCAGAGACTAAGCCGATTCGTGCGCCGCCAGCATGAGGACGACTACAAGAACTGTAGCAGGGCTGCTTTAGCCAGAATCACCCATCTGCCATGAGCGACCAGAGCCAACCCAAGATCCTCGAGGTCTCAATCGAGGGCCATGCAGCTCGCCGTACTCTGACGCTCAACCCTGCGACCGGTTCCTACACGCAGAAACTCACGTCATTTAGCAACGGAGAGACGAAGACGTTACGCGAGATCCCGCCGGACGAGATACACCAGCAGATTGAGCGCTTTGAGACGATGTATCGATCCAAGCCGGATATCACCTACACCGAATAGCCGTCGTGTCCATCGAGTAGATTCTGATGCAGAGTTTCGTATACGGCGAGATAAATACGAGTGCACGGCGTGACAGTTGAGCATGATACCAGGTTGGCGGGGTTCGACTCTGCTTGCCAAAGGATCGTAGCATGTCAACTACAGAGGAGGTTGATATCATCGTGCAGGCAGTAGCTCTCGGAAATCAAAGGGTTAAGCAGCCCTTCGGCAAGGCATGGTTGCCCGCGATGCGCCCAGTCGGATGCCGGAGTTCCAGCACGAATCATACAGTGCCGCGCGATATTGCTCATTGAGCCGAGTCTGTCCGCAAAAACCCATAGAGGCCCAGTAGTCTCGTGAACAGTCACTGACCCTGGAATCAACTACCTGCAATGGACCAAACCCAAGCGACGATAATCAAAGTGACGGCAAACGCCCCTTCAAGTACCCGTACCTTGACGCTCAACACTACAACCGGGACCTACACACAACAGCTGACTCCGGTTATGACGGGTACGACTATCAGGATACACGATATCAAGCCGGAAGCGCTGCAGTCGCAAATTAATCTGCTTACGACCCTGTACCAGAAGGTGGACATCGAGTACTCAAGCGCTTGATTGTATGCCGTCGAAGTCGATCAGATTGGCTGCGCTCACTATGAACGTTATGCAGAAGCTGATGCGAAGCGTGACGCTTGACCTTACTACAACGGTGGCGACTACGGACTCCGCCTGGAAAGGAACGTCGTTTGTCAGATTGCACTGTGCGCCTCCATTGTACTGACTCGTACGCGTTCTCAGGTCCTAGACATAAGACAGCCGCAGGCGCATCTTGCCACCCTCAGACATGACCGCGACTACGATCAAGACGGTGCATATTGGCGACGCGGCGAGCCAGTGCACCATTAGCCGTACCGGGACGGGGAACTACTCACAAAAGATTTTCAGGGCATCGTCTTCCAGGTGGGAAGAACGGCCGACGATTACTGCCAGCAACCTGCCGAGCGTTTTATAATGGTATGAGAGGGTGTATGGCTGTGCGCCACAGATCGAGTACGCCATATAATCGTAGCTCCGAGCGTACACGAAGGGGACTCGGTAGCTGGACATGCTCTAGCAGTAAGCAAGACATGTATGCATTGTTCACTGCTCCTGTACTTTCAAGCTGACTTGACTGTCTGCCTGCTGTCATTGGGCTGTCTGACATGGTTGCAGCAGTACCTCTAACCGTCTCTCCTACAGGGCAGACATTATAGGCTTCTCGTGGTACCGAGACGGCGTTGGGCTGCATGTACCCGGACACGAAGCGGCGAGCAGCTTACCGAGTGGAGAAGACACACTGAAAAAGGGCCCAGTAAGAAGGCCGGCGGTCGAAGCACGCCACACGGACGCAGATTATAAGGCCTCTGGATCCGAAACAAACTGTGAGATGAGTCAGTGAATATTGAGGTGGAAGACAGCGGCATCTCATCTACCTGTTCCGAAGCCGAATGTCCGCTGACAGACCTGGTGTCAACGCATGAAAACCTGCATATCTCCATGCCAATCGATGGGAGGTATGCATGTGGACGTAGGTGTTAGATGATGGGAAGAACCGTGATGCATCTCGCTCGCTACGGCGCTTCTTTGTAGGATTTCGCCTACAACTCTGACGTCCCTGATGTCTCGCCGGATGCAGTATCCTCGCCGGATGCGTCGCATCCTCGGCGCCTTGACTACATCCTCTGCGCGCCAGACTTGTCTTGGCTACATCCGCGCCGGATGTAGTGTTCGCCGGATCCGGCGCCCTCCGCCGGGATGGCTGGCTGCGTGGCGTAATCCAACAGTAGGGCGGTCTCTATCACCAGTCCACGCTGCGCCTTTCCCGTCGCCATCGCAGCATCTCCGGTGGGATCTGGGCTTTGATAGCGATGCGGATAGCACGCAAGTCCTTTGCCCGTATCAGGGCTCCAACGTAGATCGGATCGAGGAACACGTGCTTGGAGCTGAGATGTCACCGGAGCTGTCGACATCGTAGATGAGCAGAGCGGGACCGAGCCACGCTAATTCGATACAGTTGGCTATCTGAGACAAGCTGCATTGTCAATCAGCGGTCAGAAGAATCCGTAGGAAGCCCAGCCACAGAGGGTATAAGACTGGGGGGATTTGCCCCGCTGCTTGATCCTGCGACCCTACAGTGATGTCCACGACACCGGAGGAAATTTGGTATGCTGAGCCACAGCTTGGCCACTCAAGAACACGCTACGAATTGCACAAGGTTAACTGTGGGTATGAACAACGGACCATCATCACACTGAGAAATGGTGTCGACTGTGATCCACAAGTCATGCATCTCACTTCAGAGGCGGCCCGTACTCTGATTGAATTCAATAACAAGCAGTATTTGACCGAGAGACCTGCCACTCCTACCTAGTAGTAACAGAGCGCTTCGAGACTATGAGCTTGGACAGTCTGGTCTAGACACTTTCCGGTTCTATAGCTGATGCCATGGTCAATGCGCACGAAATGCTGGCAGGCAAGCAACACATTTTTCGTCGGCGTCCACGAAGGCGCAGTTCAACAAGCTGACCCGTAGCACCGCGAACGGGATGCGGCCCTTGAGAGCTCTTTTGTATCAAATCTGCAAGTGCTCCTCGCCACTTGTAATTTCTGCGGTTCAGCCACCCATTGTACCGCGCATAGCCTCAAGGCCTACGTAGACCGAATATCCTTCCAGGGGGACCTCGGACCGACTATCAACTGCCACAAAGGACAGCGCGAAGGCGGGACACGCAGCGCAGCATAAACGCTAGCCACGCTGCACGAGGCTGTCTCACTATTTACAGCACCCTATCACAATGAGCGACCAGACGAAAGATTCCCAAGGATCCTGTACGCATTCCCTCAGCCGTAACATCAGTTACACCATCACACCCGGGGAAGCTACAACGTATACTATCAATGTACCTCCCAGAGTAGGCGCGGCGACGATGGCCCTGTTGCCTGTCGAACGTGCCATCGCAGAAATGCGAGACGACTGTGTGCGACGTAACCCGAGGCTGGCACAGACGCGCTGCAATAGGTGTGGTAGCGAGTGTGGTCATTGACGAGCAATTGTCACAAGCTGCGTGTGTGTAGTAATCCCTGTCGCACTGCGACTCAGCGATGTGCCATGCTATGATGTGCAACTTGGCTTTCCAGTGCCATTGGTTTCGTGCGGCGGACTCGCAAGTGTTAAATACATGCTCTTGAGTCTCAGGCATGCGAGCCCGGCTACAACTCCTGCAGCTCCTGCAGCGGCCCCAGCTCGTCCCACGTCTCATCTAACCCCTCCCTGATCAACCACGGCTGACCGCCCAACCACTCGCTCACGATCTGCTGCTCATCCGCACCGTCCAACACGCCGACCTCACCCTTGCCAGCCAGGCAAAGCGCCGCGTAGCCAATCACCATCATCCCTGGCGGTCTCTGTTCCACACTCTCCAGTGCCGCTTGAATGCCATCGAGCGTTGATGCGATCATGCGTTGATCTGGTGAAGATGCGCGTTCGATGATTGCGATGGGTGTGTGGCGGGGGTAGGCGGGCCCATCGCGGCCTTCGGCTTCGGGCCGGCAGAGGACGTCTAGGACTTGAGCGATGCGAGCGACGCCCATGAGGACCAGAAGGGTTCGGGACTTGACGTAGCCAGGCAGCTGGACGGCCTTTCCTTGCCGACCGACACCGGTGCATAGCACGAGAGATTCCGCCACGCCTCGTTGAGTGACCGGGATGCCCATCATCAACGGTCCCGCCAAGGCCGAGCTGACACCGGGCACGACGACGCATTCGAACCCGTGTTCACGGAAGAACAAGACTTCTTCGCCGCCACGACCGTATACGAACGGATCGCCCTGTTTGAGCCTGACGACTGTTTCGCCGCGCTGAGCACCGGCAAGTGCGAGCGCCATCATCTCGTTCTGAGCTCCTTCGGCGTTGCCTGGGAATTTCTTGGCAATGTGAAGCTCGGTTGTGGAAGGGATCAGGGCGAGGATCTCGGCGGGGACGAGCTTGTCGGACAGGATCAGCGTCGCTTGTTGTAGTGCGCGGTGGGCGGCGATGGTAAGGAGGCCGGGGTGGCCGGGACCGGAACCGAGGAGGGAGATCCGGCCTTTGGCTGGTACGGGTGGTGGTGCAGGGATCGCGAGGGCAAGATCATGTCGTGGAGCTGATGGCTGGTTTGCCGAGCGTTGCGAGCCTGAACCAGCTTGGCCAACGGGCAGGCCGAGGCCCGCACCGATCGATAGGCCGCCAGCTGCACCCTTCTCGGCTGATCCTGCGCTGTGCGACGTCGCCTCGCCCGACTCTAGCGCTTTGGACATGTCGACCTCACCCATGCGTGCAAGGTAGTCGACGCTCCAGTATTCCGAGATCTGGGCGATCCAGCGCATGCGCGTCAACTGGCGCTCGGCGTCATCAAAGAACGGTTTCTCCACCAGATCAAGCTGAGGGACTGGCGAATTCAGCGGCGCAATCGACGTGGACAGGTCGTCCTCTTCGTCGCCCTTTGTTCTCGCCATGGCGCGTAGCTTGCCGACGTTGTCGACTGCGCGGCCGACGTGGCGATGTAGCCTGCTCACGATCTCGCGCTTGATCCGGCTCGCAAGACGGCAGCCTTGGCCGTTGGTCGTGACGGAGACTTGGAGGTTGGATTGAATCTTGGACGTGGAGGCGAAACGGTGGGTTGCGGGAAAGGTGTAGGTACAGAGTGAAGGGTGATCGGTCACGTTGATGGGGATATGGAGTGCGTGAGCGCGAGCAGCGAGTTGCGGTGCAAATGAAGATGATGACGGAATTGTCGTGTCCGTCACGCTGATCAGTGACAGCCCTGGGATCGACTCGAGCCAGCCGTCGAGCCGTGTTGGCAAAGCGACGTAATCGAGCTGGCCTTTCCCGACGCGCCATTGGATCTGGTCACAAGCTTGCTCGAGGGGCTCACGGGCTGCCACGATGACGTTTGCAGTGGCCTCGAGGAAAGTGAACGCGCGCGTCGCCGCGAGCCGGCCAGAGCCCACGACCAGACAGGTCTGCGCGGCCGGGGTGAAGCGAAAAGTGATGGGGAGCGAGTTGATCGGCTGAGGGGTCGGGTAGGACCCAGAGAGGGGTGCGCGTGTGCACATGCTTGCTTGTGGTGATGAGAGCCGACTGCTGGAGCTCGCCACTCGTTGCTGTCTTGGTGATCCAACTTTTCGGATTCGGAAGAGTCGATCGGCCATCACGACATTGGATACGTCACGTGACCGCAAAGCAATCAGGATGGCCGGGTTGCGCAACGGTCGACAGTCTGAGCTGACCATGTTGGCCAGATCAGTAGCTCTACCATCAGTATGGAGAACTAGAGCCACTGCTGGAATGGTCTGGTCGACGGGTCGTTGCGGCAGCTTGGGTGACATTGCCGTGCCTGGCCCGTGCGAGATCAACTCCCCGAGCACTGACAGTTGCTACGCTAGCGATCAGACAGCAAAGGTACATCAGCACCTTTCTTCGTTGATCCGGACGTGTTCGATCAACGACTTCACTCGCACACACTAGATAGTCGAGACTGCTGGCCCACCGGCCGACGCGCCGCCTGTAGTGTTCCGCAGTCTTCCCGTTCTGCTACTATAGTGTACACCTCTCCATGCATGATCATCAGCCTACAGCCGCCGTGTGTGGACCGTGTCAAGCTGCGGCAGCGGGTCATTTCTCATCCTCGCGGCTAGTCGGCTCCGGGTGCACCGCTCTGAATCCACAAACTGCATCTGACACAACGGCCTCGAGACTGAATCACTCGTGAGCTCTGGATCACGAGCGGGACATTGACCGCGTCGGCTGCTCAGTGACGGCGAGGAAGCCGGGTGGTCGGCCTCGGGGAGGATTCTTACGAGTGCGGGTGCCGCCACGTTTGAGTGCAATCACTCGGACGCGCCCTGCTGCCTGTCCTGTGCTCGCCCTGAACCGCGTAGACGGCGGCCGAGAGAGTCAGCACCCGCTCGGGTTGATCAGCATCCCCAAGCGAGTAACCGGCGTGTCCACTGACGAAAGGACTCGGCCAGCACGCCAAGAGCGGCACTCTCCTTTGACGCTGGGCTCGACGTGAAACGCGTGCACAGGCGACGACGACGATTTCATCCAAGCTCTTGCTCTGCCGCGGCCGCTAGGAACGCGCAGCTGAGCGGCTAGGTCATCAAGTCGCGAGATCGCGAGCGAGCTCGCGAGGAGAGCAGGCCGGTACTGCACCGTCAAGCACAATGGTCGACCGCCGTTCGTCCTACACCCCTCCGCTCCCCGACGATGACTTGGGACCGATCGACCCCGAGCTCCGTCTCAGAACGACACGGACGGCGCACAGTGTCATTGCAGAGTCGGTTCGCACAGAGGCCATTGCAGATGAACGCAAACGCAAGCGGCGCAGGCTGTTTAGCCGCAAGGGAACCATGGCCAGCTTGCGCAGTGTCGGCAGGAAACACTCGTCGGCCGCCGTCAGTGACGCTGGGACCGAGCTCGGGTCAGCCGTGATCCCAGACGAGGTGAAAAAGGATGATGTCCCCGGTCTGAGAAGGGCCGTCCATGTCAATATTGTCAGTTGCGAGGTCGACAAAGGCGGCTGGCTGACGACGGGTAGCCGTTGCCGCCAGAGGCAATGTACAAGGGCGAGCCGATCGTGCGCTATGTCCGAAACAAAGTCCGGACAACAAGTGAGTCGTATCGTTGCTGCCGAGCTTGGCTGATGGGCAGAATACACTCTGGTGACCTTTGTCCCAAAGAACCTGTTTGAGCAGTTCCGGCGGTGAGTCGTGTTGCAGAACGACTGATAATGTGTCCAAGCTGACGCCTACTTAGCGGTACGTCCTTCCGTGTCCTCGTACCAGACCCGTGCTAATCCATGCAGTCGCCAACATCTACTTTCTTGGCCTCGTCGTGCTCCAAGGTGCGTCCTTACCCACCTTCCCAAACGCACCCAATGTTGATCCCACTCAGTGTTTTCAATCTTCGGCGCCAGCAACCCACAGATCGCAATGCTTCCCCTCGTCGCCATCCTCGTCATGACGGCGATCAAGGACGGGGTCGAAGACTGGCGGCGAGATCAACTCGATGAAGAAGTCAACACGTCGGCGGCGACAAAGCTCGGAGACTGGCGCAACGTCAACCAGCCGACGGACGGACGGACGTTTTTGGAAAAGCTGTTGAGGCGCGGTGACAGTGCGTAGTGTCCTGCTTCGAAGAGTGAGAGCCGGCTGATCCCGGTGTAGATGGCCCATCGAAGGGTGTGCGCAAACTGCGAGACCGGGAGGCGCGCGACGGCAAGCAGATTGTGATGGAGCGTAGGAAGGAGGAGGAGGCCGAAGAGGAGCTGGTCGTACCGCCCGCTATGGGCACTGCGGGGCGTAAAGAGTCGTATCCACTCGAAACGATCCCGTCGGTACGTTTGTTTGAGAGGCCTACAGGGCCGAGGCTGACAGCTCAGGTGGCTGGGTCCGAAGCCGCGATCGATCAGGAGGAATTGTTCCAGGCAACTCGGCGGCGGTCCTCGTTCACGTCGTCTGCGCCGAGCTTCAAGAGTCGATCGAGCGCTGGCGTGATTGATTGGAACCAGACGGCGTCGGGGACAGCGCACTGGGAGCGCACTCTCTGGTGAGCTGCAAGCCTTTTGCCATGATGTCCAATTCACGATTCACCCAGGAAAAAACTCGAAGTAGGCGATCTTGTGCTGCTACGAGACAACGAGCAAGTCCCGGCCGACATCATCGTGCTCTCCACCTCGGACACCGACAGCCTGTGTTTCGTCGAGACGAAAAACCTCGATGGCGAAACCAACCTCAAAGTCCGGCGCGCACTCAAAGCGACCTCGAGCATTAATGCCGAAGAGGACCTCGAGCACGCAAAGTTCATTGTGGATTCTGAACCACCGCACGCAAACTTGTACAACTACAAGGGCGTGCTAAAGTATTCGTCGGGCGGCAAGGACAAGATTGAGCCGATCACGATCAATGAGCTCTTGTTGAGAGGGTGCTCGTTGAGGAACACGGCTTGGGTCATTGGAGTCGTGGTGTTCACGGGCGCGGATACCAAGATCATGCTGAATGGCGGTGATACGCCGTCGAAGCGATCAAAGATTGAGCGTGAGACGAGTGAGTCAAAGTCGCACTTTGAAAAGTAGCGCTAACAAAACAGACTTCAACGTGATAATGAACTTTGTCCTGCTCATGGTCTTGTGTGTGGTGACGGCCGCGCTGCGTGAGTCGGCCAGTCTCTACTAGCAGGCGCTGACGTGTGCAGACGCGTGGTATCGCACAATGGATCACACTAGCGCTCAGTACTATGAGATCGGTGCGGCCGCGGCCGAGAACATTGGTCTAGACTCGGTCATCATCTTTGCGTGAGTGATTCGTGACGTTGGGCGAGTGCTTGCTAACATGCACAGCTCGTGCCTTGTCGTCTTCCAGAACATTGTGCCTATCTCGCTCTACATCTCGATTGAAATCGTCAAGACGGTGCGTACGAGCGAGGCCTCGTGATAGCGGCTGACCGCCGCAGATCCAAGCCTATTTCATCTTTCAAGATCGTGAGATGTATTATGCGCCGTGTGAGTGTTGGCGCACCTCCAATCACTGGAGCTGACGGCCGCTAGACGACACTCCCTGTGTACCGAAGACATGGAACATCTCGGACGACCTCGGCCAAATCGAATACGTATTCAGCGACAAGACTGGTACGCTCACGCAGAACATTATGGAGTTTAAGAAATGTTCAATCAACGGCGTCAGCTTCGGCGAAGGTCTCACGGAAGCCATGATTGGCGCTGCTAAACGAGAGGGCCGCGAGTTGGGCATGACGTTCGAGGAGCAGGCCGTCGGGCTCAAGGTGTCGCACGACAAGATGGTGGCGACAATGAACCGCGCGTTCAAGAATCGATACCTGCAGCCGGACAAGTTGACGTTGATTGCGCCGGATCTGGCTCAGCACATGGCCGATCGCACGCCACTTCGACCACACATCATCTCCTTCTTTCGCGCACTCGCAGTTTGCCATTCGGTACTGGCGGACAAACCCGAGCCTGATAGGCATCCGTATAAAGTCGATTACAAGGCAGAGAGTCCCGACGAGGCCGCGCTTGTCGCGGCGGCTCGCGATGCCGGGTTTCCATTCGTGGCGCGCAACACGAACCGTCTCGACATCGAAGTGATGGGTGCCGCAGAGCGCTGGACGCCATTGCGCGTGCTCGAGTTCAACAGCACTCGAAAGCGAATGAGTGTCATTGTGCGTGATCCTGAGAATCGCATCATCCTCTTCTGCAAGGGCGCCGACAGTGTCATCTATGAACGCCTCGCGGCGGACCACGACCCAGAACTCAAGGCGGCGACCCTGCGTGACCTCGAGACATTCGCCAATGGCGGTCTTCGCACCCTGTGCATCTCCTACCGATACCTTACCGAAGAGGAGTTTTTCAACTGGGCGCGGGTATATGACGCCGCAAGTGCCGCCACTGTCGACCGTGAAGAGGAGATCGAGAAGGCTTGCGAGTTCATCGAGCACAGCCTGACGATCCTCGGCGCCACGGCTCTCGAGGACAAGCTGCAGGAAGGCGTACCCGACGCGATCGAGATGCTTCACCGGGCCGGTATCAAGCTCTGGATCTTGACTGGCGACAAGCTCCAGACGGCGATTGAAATCGGCTACAGCTGCAACCTGCTTACCAACGACATGGAGGTCATGATCATCTCGGCCGACTCTGAAGACGGGGCGCGAGCCCAGATCGAGGCCGGTCTCAACAAGATTGCAAGTGTGCTCGGACCTCCGCAGATGCAAAAGGGACGCACGCCCTTCAACCCGCTAGCAACGTTCGCCGTCGTCATTGACGGCGACAGCTTGCGCTACGCACTCGAACCTTCGTTGAAGAGCCTCTTCCTCACGTTGGGCACTCAGTGCTCTGCAGTCGTCTGCTGCCGTGTCTCCCCGTCGCAAAAGGCTCTCACTGTCAAGATGGTACGTGCTCTTTTCCGCATTGATTGCGTCTGCTGATTCTCCCAGGTCAAAGATGGGTGCAACGCAATGACTTTGTCCATCGGTGACGGTGCCAACGACGTCGCAATGATTCAAGAGGCCAATGTTGGCGTTGGCCTGCTTGGTCTGGAAGGCTCCCAGGCGGCTATGTCGGCCGATTACGCCTTTGGCCAATTCCGTTTCTTGACGCGGCTGTTGCTCGTTCATGGTCGCTGGTCGTACGTGCGCGTTGCCGATATGCACGCCAAGTGAGTTGCTATGCTGAGTTTGTTACGCTCTGCTCACATCGCCAGCTTCTTCTACAAAAATGTCATCTGGACGATCTCCATGTTCTGGTTCTTCATCTGGAACAGGTGAGCAATGAACATTGTAGATGCGCGGGCACTGCTGATCAGTCAGTTTCGATGCCACATATCTCTTCGAGTACACGTACATCCTGCTTTATAACACCATCTTCACCTCGTTTCCTGTTGTCGTCCTTGGCGGTCAGTGGGATGATGGGAATTCTGATCAGCGACTGATGAGCGCAGCCTTCGATCAAGACGCAAATGCCAAGGCTTCTCTTGCCTTTCCGCAGTTGTATAAAAGAGGTATCGAGGGATTGGAGTATACCCGTGCTAGGGTGCGTCCTGAGCCACATGGATGTACAAACTGACTAGGACCAGTTCTGGATGTACATGGTCGACGGGCTGTACCAAAGCGCCGTCATCTTCTTCATCCCATTCCTAGCGTATGGCGAGGGCTCGTCCTGGGCGAGCTCGGGACGCGATACCAATTCGCTTTGGGAATTTGGCACGACCGTCGCTGCTGCCGGTGTAGTTGCGGCGAATCTATACGTGGGCATCAACACCCGATAGTCAGTTCACCTTCTTGAGCTCCAGTCAGTAGCTAATCCTTGCAGCTGGACAATCATCACTTTCGCCGTAACAATCATTTCTTGCCTATTAGTCTACGTCTGGACCCCTGTTTGGTCATATATTTCCACGATACCCTACTACGGCGAGGTCGAGATCCTCTGGCCAACCTTCGAGTTCTGGACGATCACCATCTTCACCGTGTTTTGTGCGATCGGTCCGCGCTTCCTTGTCAAGTCGTTCCGCGCTTCGTACCTGCCTCTGGACAAGGACATTGTACGCGAGGCGGTGAGTGTCCCGTCGCACTGTCGAGGCCAAGCTGACAGATCGCAGTGGGTCACAGGCGAGCTCAAAGTCGAACTGGGGCTGCGCCCTGGCCGTGAACCAGAGCTGGGATTCCCTGATGTGCAGTCGCGGGGCTTGTACGAGCCTGCCGCGCTGCAGAGTCCTCAACGTACCGTTCAACATTCGCCTGCGATCTCCGAGGATGATCGATTAAACCCGTTCACGTACCCGCCCAACGCACACGGCTCCGTGCCTACGCGCTCACCCGGTGCTTCTCGTCACTCTTCATACATTTCTTCACCACTTGCTCCGCCTGATCAACCTCCTACGCCGGGTTATAGCTATACCTCTCCATCCGCGATCGGGTTTGACAGCCCCGACGCATCTGGGCCGAACGCCCAACCCTCAGACTACCCATCCAGGCAGCCGAGTTCGCCTGGGCCAGGCATGGCTTCACCCTGGGAGCAGGTCTCCCCACCTCCTCAACCTACCCCACTCGAACCAACCCACGTCGGCCATGGCTTTCACGGCGGTACCGTCACGCAAGATGCAGCATGGGAAGTCGTCGGCGATCGATGGCAGGACGATCCACGACGGGATCCTAAAACGTACGGTCAAGCATTCTAGACATCTTGGGCATCCACTTGTATCATATTGTACAGAATGGCATTGCATTATTGCATCGTGCGTCTATCGTGACAATGACAAAACTCATGGCGTCCAAACCTGGCGGGCGTCAGCGTGTGGTCGACAAAGCGGCCGATGACTGACCTTGACCGACTGATCTACTGAACCTGTTGCTAGTACGTTTACTCGCTTCTCCTCTCCTTCTGTGGATCGTGACGGTCCCCATGCCATGCACGTGACGAAGTGTGAATGCGCATCTACCACTTTGGCACATCGACCGGTTGCTAGCTCCCAAATACGGATCGTCTTGTCGTCGGATGCTGAAAGAAGGTATTTGCCGGAAGGATGGAAGACTAGACTTCGGATCCAGTTGTCGTGCCCGGCCTGATAGCCGTCAACACCGCTCTCGGTGGTTCATGGTGAGCTCACCAGTGATCGTAGACATTGCCCGCTCAGAGCATCCCAGATCTTGATCGTCTTGTCCCGCGAACCCGTCGCCACGAATGCACCTGGTACTTTTTGCCGATCTGTTGATGCCTACCGCAGTCAGCAGAGCCCGCGCAACCGTTCAGCATGACCCACCAAGCCTGCCAGTTCTCGAATCGCCGCATAGGCCACGACAGGTGCAAACACTGCGCACTCGACGACATGCTCGTGCGCGCGCAACTCCATCTTGGTCTCGCCCGTTGTCGCATCCCATACTCGTGACGTCTGAGCACCATCAGCTCTGTTCATCTCGAGCGCCACCACGACTCACTTGATCATTCGAACTGCTGACGAGCCACCGGCCATCGTCTGAAGGGACCACACCGCGCACCCACTCGTCATGCCCACTGAACGTCTTGACGCAGTAGCCGCTCGCCACTTCCCATACGCGGATCGTCTTGTCTCGACTGGCGCTGATGATCCGCTCGCCGTCTGGCATGAACCGCACGCTTGATACCGAGTGATCGTGCCCGTGTAACGTCTTGGTGTTCTTGTACTCGTTCGCTGGATCCCAAAGCTTGATCGTCAAGTCGGACGAGCATGTGACTGCGTGTGTCAGCTGGGGCGCGCTAACACCAGCCATTGTGCTCACCCATCATCACGCCCTTTGCATCGTAGTCAACGTCCATCACGGCTTTGGTGTGTCCTTTGACTGTCCGTTCGAATTCGCCAGTTTCCCAGTCCCAGATCTTGACGCTGGCATCTTCACTAGCGCTGGCCAGCACGTTCCAGAGCGGATGAAAGGCGACTCGAGTGACGGGCGAGCGGTGCGAGGTCAAAGTATGTCGTGCAGGAGCTCGAGGGAGGAAAGGACCGGAGGTGGAGGATGTAGTTGCGCGCGTTGGAGAAGCCAGCTCGGCCAGAAGAGCAGCATTACGCGACTCGAGGTCCATGATCTGGCACATTAGCCAGGCTCACAGGAGCTCGGATCAGCACGCACCTTCTTTTGCAACCTGATGACACTCGTCCACTTCTTCTCGAGAAGCCCGTTCCACTTTGCTTTCGGGTCATCAGTTGAAAAGTCGGCATTGTCGGATTCGGTCTTGAGGGCGTCATAGGAGGCGTGCATGCCCGAGGAGTGCAGGTACGAGAGCATGGCTTTATGGCTGTCTAGATTCAGCCAATACCTGTATACCGTCTGGGGACTTACAGCTCCTCCTTCTGCCTCTGGGAGAGGAGGCCCGACATGGTGTGCACACGGCGCACACGGCTGCGTGATCAAGACTTGGTACCAGTACTAGCCGTTGAGCGGCCGACAACAGGGTACAGGCGGAACCGTGGATCACGATTAGTGCTCGTGGACTCCAACAGCGATCAGCCCTGCGAGTTATCATCAAGAGCGTGTGGATACCTGGACTCGCGTACGGGGAAGAAAGCCCCATTGCTGTACCTGCTCCAACGTGACGGACGACGCCGCTTTCCAGCCATGATCCCGCCCGAGCACCGTGAACACGCTCGCGAGCGTTGGGTGCGGCTCGAGCGCCGACCTGACCGCTGTGCGGCCTCTCAGCTGCTCAGGATGAGCTGTACGAGCTCAGCTCTCGGTCCAGGCATGGGGCGCATTTCGAGCGCATCCCATGTGTACTCGGTTGCGACCAGGATGGCGCTGTGCACCTCGTCTTCCCACCGTTGGTGATCAGCGGATCCTTGCATGGGTATCAATGCCGGCAGATCCGCTTGTACTTTGTGCCGGTGCCGCAGCCGTCAGCTCGGACACAGCTGTCAGGTCTCGACTCGCCGCCTTGACGCTGCGCGAGCGGAGGAAGAGGTTGAGCTTGAGGTCGTGGCCGAAGCTGACGCGGATTGTTCATCGTGATGTGGAAGCGGTGGTAGAGATAGTCAGCTCACGCCGCTTGTCACTCTATTCATCTCTTTCTACGTGTTCAAGGTCGCAGCGGCGAATTGCCAGCCGAGCGTGCGGGTCGAGCAGAACCACAACAGGCCGGCGTGCGCAATTGCGCGTAGCAGCGTCCCGTTCAAGAACAATAGTGCGCAAGCTCAGAACTAGAGCTTCTCGATACAATATGCACAGCTAATTGCCTGCCTGGAACGCGAAAAGCCGTACACAAGAATGAGAAAGGACGAGACGAGCTTGCTAGTACAATGCTAGGAGATTGCTCCGGACTTGGTCAAACGATCGCGCCGCTTCAAGGCCATTCCCAGATCCTACTCATGCAGAATATGCTAACGCTCTGCACTTCGTCGGGCATATAACGCACTGTCTCGGATTTTCACAGTGTTGCGAGCACTTTCATCCCCTCCAAACATGTCTACGGTCGAGACAACTCGCCAAGCGACTTTCATGGACGTCAGGACGCTCGCATACATAATACCGGATCAATCAGCGAGATCTCGTACCGACCACGAGACTGATATGTCACCTTACATCCCACCGGATAGCTTTCTGGCCCAATTCGATCCGACTATGGCTGATGGCAGTGTGAGTTGGCTGCCTGTTTTCAATGGTCGTGATTCATGCGCCGGCAGGTGTCCGATGATCTAGCGGAAGCCTCACTCGCGGTCGCCGATTTGACGACGGCTGTGAAGCTCAAGGTGTCTGGAGTGCTGGACAAACGCTGGCGTCTGCGGCGATTGCTCGCTGGACTTGCGAGCGTCGACTTGGATGGCGTCCTTTGGATAGCGCCTTTGGATTTTGCCTTCTTGAAGTGCCGAGTGGGTACGTTTAACACCTGATTCAACTTGATCAACTTGATCGACGGCGAGCACATCCTTAATAGACATTGCTAGATCAATTGCGACCGCTCAACAACTATCATCAATCTGAACCCCGTTGGCTCGGCGCTGCTCTCGTTGCGAGCAACCAGCAGCCACGCATGTGGGAGGAAGACGACAACTCTGAGCTAGATTCAACTCTGTTTGGGTTCGACGCGCTGCGGGATCCCAGTGGTGGACTCGTTAGCCGCGCCGAAGCCCCCTTCAATCATGACGGTTCGCGGCATGATGAGCCGAAGGCTGCCATGACAGCGGTCATGTTGCTACGCAACGGTCGGTCAGTGAGCTGAGATGATGTCCATTCCCGCATAATCTGATAATCAACCAGTCATCGCTTCGCTTGGACGACGTTGTCTGGTCGTGACGACAGTGCAATGTACATCGCGGAGCACGACCCAGTACTGGGTGACACTGTGCGTCGTGTGTTGTACCCGGCGCATCGCAGCACGAGCCCTTTGAGTCCCTGGGAAGCGACATATCGAGCTTGGGATCTGTTGGCAGCCGATATGGCAGCATTTGTGAGTCCTTGCATCCCATGGAGACGCTCGTTGACGGATGCAATAGCTACTTGATCCGGACAATCTACCCGCTACTATCGCCGAGCTCGGTGTACCGAGTGCCACTCGTGAGCAAGTGAACGCTCAGCGAGATCTCGATGAAAGTATCGTGCGTGACCGCTGGAGCGACTTTGTGATCGAGAAATCAGACCCGGCCGAAGCAAAGGATGAGCTGGCTGCCCGCGCCGTGAGTGAGCGGCTCGCTGCAAAGGATCTTCCTCCCCTCCCGTCTCCAGAATGAAATTCGAAGCAAGCTCTTTCCCAAGTCGCGCTCTACCTGCGCACACATTAACAGATACCTTGCCGAAGTCGCCCAAGATTGCAGGCCGAAGGTTAAACCTCTTCTAGTCTCCTACTTCCCTTCGAACGCGACTCCAGACATTTGTGTATATCCCTCCAGTGTTTCATGCACATGTCCATCTCCCAACTTACTTTCGGAGAGCAGGAGGCCTTCAAGATACTCCAGCCCTCGGGCCACGCGGTCGTGCTGATGCGAAGCCACGTGGACAGACGACCGTGCTGGACCAGGTGCAGACGACAGCTGAGAGTTCGCATGTCGACAACTCGATCAGTAGTTGCTCCCAACAGCTAGAAGCGAGTTCAAGACATGCAGAGCGGCTCCTACTCGTCAACATGGATTACTGCATCCCGGCCAGGTGAAGGCGTACTCCTCCTTGAACTGAACAGATCACCGGTCAATGCGTTTCATGATGAGTCAGTAAACGTCAATTGCATCGTTATGGCCAATTTAACATAAGTACAGAATGTGGAAAGCAATGGGCGAGACATTCAGACGGGTCAGCAGAGATCCGGCGGTTCGGGTCATCGTCCTCAGCTCGGCTATTGACAGTGGCTTCACTGCCGGTTTGGACGGTCAGTCGTGCGGGCCGGCTGTGTATGTGTTTCGCTGACGCTGACAGTAACATCGCTGACTGATCTTCATGATCGTGAGCTGTACAGTGATCCAGCTAGAAAGGCGTTCGCCCTGCACGAACATCTCGTGGTCCGTGCACTGCATTCCGTCGTGCTTGTTGCTCATGCGTTGCAGGACTTTCAAGCGGCCATCTCAACCATCGCAAACTGCCGACAGCCCGTCGTCGCAGCCATCTCTGGAAACTGCTTGGGATTAGGCATTGATGTCGCGTCCGCCTGCGATATACGCCTGATCGCGGACGATGCCAAGCTTGCGATCCTAGTCAGTATCACCTTGAGTTCAGTGGAAACATGGCTGAGTAACTTAGGAAGTCAATGTCGGCCTAGCAGCAGACATCGGGACTTTGCAGCGCTTCCCCAAGATTGTCGGCAACGACTCCTTGGCCCGCGAGCTAGCCCTCACCGGTCGGATCTTCAGTGCATTCGAAGCGCTGCAAATCGGGTTTGCTAGCCGTACCATCCAAGGCAGACGCAGCGAGGTGACGGGTACGTTTGCGTGAGTGCTTGATGGACATGCTAACGGTCTCAGCGGCTGCCGTCGAGCTGGCCCAGACGATTGCGACCAAGTCGCCGGTGGCTGTAAGCAGTACCAAGCATCTAATGAATCGTACGTGGAATCTCTCTTGCCAATGAACCATTTCTGACCCATACCAGATGCTCGAGATCACTCGTATGTCGATGTGCGCAGTCCACGGCTCGCTGATGTGACGCAGTGTCGAAAACGGCCTGGCCTACACAGCTGCATGGAACATGCAAGTCAACATCCCTCAGACCCGGGCTACATTGACGTATTCAGGTCGATGCTGCAAGCCAGTGATGTCCCACAAGCAATGACGGCGACATTGAAGCGGCGACCGGTAACATTTCAGCCCCTCGGACAGATCAAGGCCAAGCTATGAGCTGGCAAATTTCTATGCGCGTTGTATTGTTCCATGCACTGTATCCATGCTATGTACGCACTCGCTTCAACCCCCGGATCCTCACATCCAGCTCCTTGCGCAGCGTCTCTGCCTTTTGTTTGGCAGCGTCGGGTTCAACAGCTGCGGCCAACACGCGATCGAATAGGGTGTAGGGAAGGAATGCTGACATGCCTTGGCGCGGTAAGAGCTCAGGTGGGGTAGCCTGATATGTCAGCAACGCGCTATTGAGTCAGCGCAACTCACCTTCCGCACGACGTCAAGAGACCACGCTGTAGCCTCCTCGACCCAACCCCACTTGAGCGCACGCGCGATCCACTCTTCTGGTGCACGCTCCATCTCCCACGAGACCAGCCACTGAGGCAACTCCCATCCGCCGCCCGTTCCAGACTCGAACATTTTGTCGGCCACCGCCTGGCGGTACCGGAAGTGCGTTGACGCGTTGTCATGTCTTTTCAATGCCAGCTGGAGGTACCGCAGGGCCAGACTAGCAGGCGATCCCCGCAAATGAGCGGTAGTTGGAGATGTCTGAAGGAAAGTGACGAGGTCCGAGTCGCTGATGACAGTCAGCGCGGCTTCCTCCCAGTATGCAACACTCACCCAGCAATGTCTCCCAGCCGCGACAGTTCGATGCAACGCACAGTCAAGCTTTGGAACATGTTGGTCATGTCGACGTTCAGTGACTGTGCAGCCGCTTGCGCCATGTCGAATTTGCCAGCTTGCGTGAACAAGCCAACAACTTCTGCGGGGCTCGGTCGAAGGTCTGTCAGACGGTCAGTACCTGTGCGTCCAGTATACAAGCAGACTGACTGTGCTCAATGACCTCTGGAAAGTGCCGGGCGAGTTCAAGAGTTGCCAATACGAGCGCGTACTCTTGCTTGATGTCGGATACGGTCATGATGTCGATTGACTTGCCCTTGGAGGTGAATTCGTCTTCAGGAATGTAGTGCGAAAGCTTTTGCCGCTTTGCAGCCTACCAGACAAGGTCAACCCTGACGCTTGATCACAACAGCAAAGACAGCGCACCTTCTCGCCAAGCGGTACTGCGACCCAAGCATTCCTCTTCTCGACCAGCGACAAAGCATTGATGGCCGACAAGTAACTGCGCGCTTGCATAGCGGCCACTGTGAGGTACTGGCCGGGCTTGCTGAGGCTAGGCGCCAAGCTCCTCGCTTGCTCATACATCGTGGAACCAGCTGCAACGCATAAGCGCTGCACAAGCGTTACTTGAATGCACTCACCACTTCGATAGTCACCACGGAAAATGTGCCAAGAGTATAAAACTTTGTAGTAGTTTGGGAAGCGCAGCGGATCCGAGTTACGAGCTTTGAAGCGGAGGGTGCGCTCCACTTCATCCTGGAAGCCTACGAATCCGAACTGCGTCAACCGCCCGACTTCGTTACCCTCACACATGGATGCGATCAATGTTGGCAGGCAATCGTTTTTGCTGCGCGATCAACATGTGCCGACAATATGCAAAGCGGTCACTCACAGCTGTTTTGGCATGGTCGTCAAAGCCGAATACGCCTCCTCAAACTGGCCGAGGGCGACGTAACCCAAGAAGATCTTGCTCCACAGAGGCAAGCTGGCTGCTTCGTCGGGAGCGACTTCGACTGCGAGCTTTGCAAAGTAGATCTTGGCTTCCTCGTAGCCATCTAGCAGTGTTGAAACGTGTCGGAAATAGCCAAAGAGGCTGTGGGCAGCTTCGGGCAGCACTTTTGCCAGTCCGGTCTCGTCTGCAGCCGCCCAGCCTTCCACACCTGCACTTGTCAACACCGTGGGTAGATCTTACGGGCGACTCACTGGCAATAGGAGCGACAGATTCGAACGCCCGCACGGCATCTTCAACTGCATCAAGCTGAATCGACGCTTGGGCGCCCACAAACGTCATGCCGGTGTCTGGAGGGTACAATGCGACGAGCTCTTTGGCGAGCGCAGCTTGACCTGCTAGCACCAGTGCGTGGGCAAGCTGAACATCCGCAGGTGTCGCCAGCGATTCGTAGAGATCCCCAGCGAGGATCCCCGTCGACCGGACGAATACAGAGACCGCGCTCGAGAGATCCGTCGAGTATGGTGAAGGATACCGTGCCAGTAGCGGTTGCAAGGCTGAACCGTCGCCACCATCCGTCTTCTCGCCTACCCGCAAATCGGTGAGACCTTCGAGCAGCGCATCGTCGCCATCTTGTGCTCGCTTGTCGACCGTCCTCTGATTGGCAAGCCACGTCAAGACGCGATATCGGTGATACAGCGTGAACGCTTGAGCGAGGAGCTCGGTCAATTCGTCGGATTCATCGGTGTCCAGAAGCAGCAATGTCGCCAAGACGAGATCGCGAGCGAGCGTCCGGCGGGCTGTCACAACTTGGGCAATAGCTGACGTAGCGAGAGAGTTCCCGAGGGATGTTGACGGCTGAGCCTCTTCGGGTTCGTTGAATGTCGCAAGAAGTTGTAACGCCCTCTCGATACCGGGGGCAGAAATGGCTTCGGCCGGCAGCTCGACATAGCCCTCGACGAGCTCATCCCACAATCGTGCGCCATACGTTTCGACGGCCTCGACAGGTCCAGCAGACGTGACGGCGTCCAACTCGGTTTCGAAAGCTTGCAGTGCATCGTCTTGCTGAGCAAGGATTGATGCCAACGTCGCGCCAGCCTTGACAACGGATAGAATCGATCGTCGGGCCTCGGGAGGCGCTAGAGAGGGATAGCCTGCCAGGGCTCCCGGTGGCAAGCTCCAGAGCGCGTCGTCTTCTCGCTGGAGAACACCGGCGACGTCTTCAGCCATGGGCATGACTAGGCCTTCGCGCAAGGCAACAAGTACCCCAGTCGTACTCGAGATAACTGCGACGGGCCAACGAGCCTCTTTGTCTATCTCTCTGGTCCGCGCCCATACGCCGAGCCACTCGCGCTTGAGCTTTGCTCGGTGCGCCTCGACCATTGGTGCTCCGGTCTGCGGGCTGTACTCGACTGACAAGGTGCAGCCAACGAGCGCCGCGAACCTAGCCTCTAGCGATGGGTAGAGGGCTTGTATTTGAGGTGAGGATTTAGGCAGTGTACCAATGTATTCCGACAAGGCGGTCGTGAGAGTTTGAGCGGAGAAGCGGCGAGGTTGGAAGAGGTGCGAGATGAACAGACGGCTGATGTCGCTAAAGTCGAGTGGGTCTTGCTCATCCGGCGTCAATGGTGCCAAGGCGTCAAAGTATGCGGCATCGAGCTTTGCCTCTTCGTCGTATGCCGGCGTCGCCAGTGGACTCCAGCCAGCGGGCTCAGAGGAATCGTCGTATCCGTGGTAGCGACATTGAGCATCGAGCGATATTGTCTGCAGCTCCAAGCGACCGTGAACATCGTACGCCGCCCACAGTCGCCAGCCCTGCTCCGTCGCAGCGACGCCGAAGCCCCGTAGCTCGGCTCCGCGAGCCGTTTCCGAGCACAGGATGCCTCCCAGATCGTGTCCGAGCTCACGGGAGTCGTCTTTGGCGACGCCGAACACGCGAAAGTATCCAGCACGCGGATGAGGAATGTGCGCGATCAGGAAGTGCCCATATTGTGACACCTCGACAGGGTTGGGCACGACTTGCAACAACTGCACGCCGGCGTTGAGCAACGTCTCGGTGCTGGGACTATCTGGCAGGGCGACCTCTGAGCCCGTTGTGAAGATTGCCGGTAGATGCACTGCGGCTTTGTGCGTGTTGGACTTGTAGTCCCAGCAGCGCAGCGTCCGGTCGCGCGACAAGGTGTAGACCTTTGTTGGGGCATCGCCTTCGGTTGGCGCGCAAACCGAGACGAGCTGAGATGGCAACTCGCGAGAAGAGAACCTAGGGAGCTTGAATGCGAAGGGTGTCGACAGCTTGGAGAATGCCCAGGCTACTGGGCGTGAGCTTTGATTGACGTATGCAAAAAAACGTACCCTCTGAACCATCATCAAGTCTCTCAGCCTTGAGGATCCCGCCATCGCCCATGCCTAGTACGACGAGGTCTTCGGTCACGACCGAGTAGGTACCGACGCCAGCGGCAGAATGCACCTTGTCTGCTGGGATGTCTATCTCTTCGCTCCAGCCGTCATCGAGCGCGTAGGTTTGCAGACCATGTGAGCGCGCGAACCGCAGACGATACAGTTGCAAGCTTGTAGACAGCAGCAAGACATACAAGAAAGCCCTGCCCTGCGTGTAGGCGGTGGTGATGCAAGTCGATGACAAGGGTGCGATCGCGTCGGGAAAGGTGACTCGAAGCGTCGTTGGGTCTTGAGTCGACGAGGATGGGGCTGAGAGCTGACACGATCGAAGCTCAAGAGTGTAGCCGTTCTGGATCACTCGAGCTTGTACTCCAGAGGCAGTATCGGCAGCCGTGTACAGTGCGTGCTCGGGATGAAGGGGAGACGTGTAGACGGTGGAGGACGTGGGGAACGGGCGATTCGAAGGGATCTCGTGGATTTGCACAGCATGCGGAGCAGCAG
The DNA here is from genome assembly GCA_001599935.1 of Holtermannia corniformis. Taxonomy (NCBI): domain Eukaryota; kingdom Fungi; phylum Basidiomycota; class Tremellomycetes; order Holtermanniales; genus Holtermannia; species Holtermannia corniformis. The sequence continues at coordinate 408,447 of BCIJ01000002.1, read as the reverse complement.
GAGAGATGGGCAGGTGGGTATGGACAGCCTGCTGTGGGCAATAGCGGCCCAGCATCTGCACGGATGAGCTTGCTGCAGCAACGACCGTGGTGAACACACCTTGATCCCGCCAACGTTGTACGCCTAGTATGCGACGCTCTGGCTGAGGTCTTCAAGGCTTCCGAGTCCTTTTGACAGCTTTATAGAGTGACAAACGCTTGTGAAAGATGGATGGATGTTGTTGGGTGCAACTTTTGACGAGCGTCGGTCGTGGCGTGTCTGTCGGTTCAACCTTGACCACTATTCGATCCAACTGCCAGTCATCCTGCTCCTCGACAGGTATACACAAGGCTAGGATACATCCTCAGCGAGTGAGTCTACACGTCTGTCGCTCAACGTCCTTGCGCCGTGATGAAACAAGAGGGAGTCCGCTCCGCCGCATCGATCCGCCAGCTCGGTCGCTTGATCGAGCTCGCTGGGTGACAAGTGGATGCTTCAGATACTTCTGAGCGCCTGTAGCTCTGCAGCTGTACGGTCCTGACACTCTCAGTCATGTCTGATCCTCGGCGGCGACCACCGCCATCATCCAACCAGGGCTACCAGAACACACCGACCCCGCCGTTCCCACCGCAAGGCTATCCTCCCCAAGGCCGTGACTCGCGCTATGCTCCTCCCAGTCAGCCTACAAGCTTCAATGCTCAACCTACTGCTGCTCGCTTTGCTCCGGACCCAAGGCGAAGGGAGCCAGCTGGGGATCCCAGACGGAACCCTCAGCAGTACAATGCTGCCCCTCCCATGCCAGAGTTTCCCTATGCTTCGACGAACCGCAACGACCCACGATGGACACAGAGCGCGGGTGCGCCATCGGCACCGCCGCCGACTGCGACGCAGACCACCCAACCGCTGTTGACCACTCTGCCGCTCGATGCCGATGCCGACGCCGCCATGGACGGTGTGGAAGGACTGGCACCGGAAACGTCTGCTGCTGTGCTCGAAGGAAAGGCAAGAAAGCGACCCGTGTTCTGCGTGGTCTGTGCGAGCAACAATGTAAGACAGCCGTTTCGTCCGGACCATCCCCAAGCTAACCGACGCAGAACCGATCGATGGAGGCTCACAACGTGCTGAGGTCTGTCCGGAGAGCTACCATACATCATGGTACTCCGCGTGAGCAAACACTGACCCAACGCAGCAAAGCGGGCATGCGTGTCATCTCTGCCGGGACAGGCTCAGCCGTCCGCCTACCCGGCCCCTCGATCGACAAGCCAAACGTCTATCCCTTTGGCACGCCCTACGATGACATCTACAAGGATTTGACAGCCAAAGACGCTCGGCTCTACACTGTCAATGGCATCTTGCCCATGCTCGACCGGAATCGTCAGGTCAAGCTTGCGCCGGAACGATGGCAGGAACAAAAGCATGTCGTGGCGGATATAGTGATTACGTGCGAGGAGCGGTGTTATGATGCCGTTTGTGATGGTGGGTTCCGTTGATACGAGGTGCATGCTGTGGCTGACATTGCAGATCTCCTTACGCGCGGCGGCGAGTTCAACCAGCCCGTGCATATCATCAACGTCGAGATCAAGGATAACCACGAAGAGGCTCTCATTGCCGGTCAATCGATCCTAGCCTTGGCTCAAGCGGTATGTCCACTCAGTCAGTAATCCCACGCCGCTCACTCGTATAGCTCGAAGCCGCGCCGGACCTCGATTCCGACATCGACGACATCATGCTCCGGCACAGCGAACTCCACCCGCACGCGTTGCTGCACACGGTCGCCTTCTGTTAGACGTCGACGTCGAATGTACATGATCAAAGGTTGAACCTCGTACATCGCGGTACACTACAAATTATACACCCGATGCTACAAGCCCTGTTGAAGGTAAAGAAGACCTGTTGAAGGCGCCAGTCGTTCAATGCGTCTCCTTGGCGGGCTCGTGGTCGACCTTGATTGCGTCACGCGACTCGCGGCGCTCCAGGTCGGTCACCGTGTCCTCGAGGCCCATCCTGGAATGATGAGCATGTCTTGTGAAGCGCTGCATGTAAAGCTTACCTGGAAGTATCATAGCCGTTCTCCTCAAGATAAGCACGGAACTGGAAAGTCAATCCTTCTGACCGTCGTTGTGCAGTGGTACTCACAGCAAGGTCTTCACGCAGCATGTGGTCTGGCTTGATGTGGTCGATGAAGAAGAAGGTGATCAGTGCCGACACGACGGCGAGACCGGAACCAATCCAGAACACGCCCTTCGATCAATGAGTTGTGTCCGCTTAGTACACTTCACCACTCACAGTGTCGCCGCCGTACGTGCCCGAGCCACCTGTTCAGTCAGTTTCGAAGATCTATCATCCGTAATACGCACCAAGGTTGTCGATGATTTGAGGGAAAGTGTACGTGCCGATAAAGGCGCCGACTGTATCTGTTTGTCAGTTGCAGTAGCTTCGCCATTGAGTCTACTCATTTTCCGATGGCAGCTGCGATACCATAGTATTGGCTACGATCGTCAGCTGTGGTATATGTCGGCGACTATGCCACGTACCCCCGCACAGCAGTGGGCCCGATCGCCTTGGAAGCGAGCAGCCCCAGGCAGTTGCCCGGACCGAGCTCACTACGCAAGTCAGTCAAGCTGCGTCTCACCCGAGTATCGCACACACCCGAAGCTCAGGAAAATACCGTAGAGGATAGCGAAGCCCGCAATGTGGTTCGGGACAAGTCTGTCGCAATCAGCGTGACTTGGCAAGGTGCGCGACACATACAGCTTGTACGTGCCGGACAAGATGAAGCCGATAACGGCTTGGCAGAGCAGACCTGTGATCATCGTGTACTGCAACTGTCAGTATACCAGGATGCTATCGACGCCGCGTACCTTAGGACCCAGGTAATCGACGACAAAGGCTCCGGCAATCGTGCCCGGTAGGTAGAAGAAGTTGACTGTGTTGCGTGTGAGTTTGTTGCGGTAGAGCTAAGCTGCACATACCCAAGGTGGACCATCCGAATGCAGTGTAAAGCGTCCCTGCAATTGTTCATTCAGAGCCCGGTCAGTAACCCGGTGGTTCCCGACACACCATTCGCGTCGGCAACAGCAGTGATCGTGGACGAGTACAAGCCGAAAGGCTGACATACAAGTCAGCTCACGACTTCTACATCAGGTGCAAAAACTGACATAAGTGATCCAATCGTAGATGAACCAAGTGATAGAGACGGCGGCAAGCTTGACCCAGCTGAAGCAGTCAGCGAGGTGCGAAGCCAGTTGATGCTTGTGACGTACTAGCGCTTGAAGACCAGCCAGTGCCTACCAAAGTAAGCGTTGCTGCAACACGAAGTGTAGCAGTGTGACTCACGGGATACGCATGTGCGACATGCTGTTCTTGCGATAGCTCTCAGGCTGCGGTGGTCAGTACTGTACAAACAGTCATATTCCACTCACCTCCTTCATAAAAACCCTGAAGAATAGCAGGATCAATGGTGGCACGACACCGAGACCGAGTGTGATGCGCCAGACTTGACAAGCCTTAGCCCAGGCGACAGCAATCACCCACTAAAGTACTTACCGGCACCAAGGTGGTTCGTGCCGAAGATCCACAGCAGAACCAGGGCAACAAAGTTGGCTTGGTTCGTCAGCACTGTCTTGGCTTGTCGGAGATCACCCACCAAGTACGAAACCGAGGTCTATCATGCTGTTCGTCGCGAGCACAAACAAGCGTTGCTGGCTCTTCTTTTTGATCGATGGGTCCTCGGAGCTCTCCGAGCTATCGTATGTCAGCATGCAGGCGCTCTACACGCGACAGGGGACGTACGCGGCCGTACTGCCAGTCGGGTATTCTCCACCGATGCCGATACCGACCAGGAATCGGTATGCGCTGGGTCGGTCGGTCAGCTAAGCCTCGCAATGTTGGTGTCGCATACCAGAGGGCCTTGAGCATGCCGTGCACTCCCTTGCCCTTGGCGGCCGCCTCAAGGGCCGAGAACACCTGGCGAGTCAGTCAAGTCTGCGTGAGTCCTGAAGACTTACAAAAACAATACCGGTGCAGATGAGCATACCATGCTTGCGTCCGAACTTGTCCGAGAAATAGCCAAAGCCTAGCATCCCGACGACTGCATTGGATGAGTTGAGTGTCAGACGGGCACGCGGTCACGTACTGGTCCCTGCGAATGCCAAACTCGAGATCAATGACGAGTAGTTGGTGTCTGCCAGTTCAGCCTTGTAGAGGATCTTGAGGATAGTGTTGACCGGCCCTGGGATCGTCAGCGACATTTGATACCACGCGAGTGAGCGTACCGATCGAAGCGTTGCTGTCGTGACATTCGCGTCAGGAATGCATACTATAGCCAAATTCACTTACGCATAACTGTGGCGGGCGTTAGTACTGGCGCGATGCACTCCGAAGTCACTGACCCATCCGAGAAGAGAGCAGCACCCTGAAGCCGTCAGTCTCTACCTTTACGTTGTAACAGATTCATCACGCACACAGGCAAAGATCCTAGAGTCATCAGCGGTCGTCCGAGCCCAGGAACACTCACATTCCCTTCTTGCCGAGGCCGAAACGGGACTTGTTCTCGACAGGTTCGTGAGCGCCATCGCGCTCGATGACAGTGTCATCTGCATTGCTCTTGCTGAACAGACCCATAGCTGACGAGATGGTTGTCGAGAGGGCAAGATGGTCGTCAGGTTGAGCATGCGGTGACGGCGTTTCAAGCTTATCATGTGTGCCGGATGCCGGCACGGCGGACGGGAATAGCGCCGTGCGAAGGCTGCGGTTCGAACGTTGCAGGCAACGTGCATCTCCTCACGACTGGTATAGACGCCCGGCAACGAGAATGGCCGAGACGAGAATGGCGCCAAAGACGTAAAAGACGCGACCCTCGAGCCCGAGGAGGTCTCGGAGGGGCAGGAACGCAACGGCAACGATGAAATTGGTGATCCAGGAGAGGGAAAGGGCCAGTGAAGACACTGCCGGGATCGCCTGCGAGGCGTCAGCCACGGTTGGATCGCAAGCATGTTGCTGACCGGTGCAGGCACGAGTTCGGACACGAGCAGGAACGGGATCGGCCCAACGCCGATTGCGAATGCGCTGTGGCGTGTGAGCGCCGCTTGTTGGTCTGCCAAGGTCACTCACGCGATAAAGAGACCGATAGCGACCGAGCTGACGACCTTCCACTGGCTATCGATCGCGTAGCCTATCACAAAGCTGAGGACGCACATGCCAAGCAGCGACGCCATCAGGAGTGTTTTGCGTCCCAGGCGCTGAGTGTGTCAGCTGCGTTTGGGACGGTGCGGCGTGAACCTACATCCACCAGAAAGATGGGCGGGAATGTCATGAGCGCGTTGACGACCGTGATTCCAAAGCTGATTACGCCGGCTGAAGCGGGCAGAACGGAAGTGAGGATCCGCGCGCTGTAGAACAAGACGGCGTTCACTCCACTGGCTTGTTGGTAAATGAGGATGGCAGCGCATAGTAGCGCCGGTGGACGGAGTGTCGGTGACGATAGAATCGATTTGAGCGAGAGCTGTTCGGGCTTGCTGTGGCCATCACTCTCATTAGGAAGTAAAGGCGACCTCTGGGATTCTGTCTGATGTCAACGGTGTCACCGACAGACAGTCGACAAACCTTCGTCCCCGCTCTCGACAACAGACTTCTCCTGGCGATCACCAGCCACCGCCGCACCCCCGATGATCTGGCCAACGGCCACCATACCAGAGATGAGCACTACCCATCGCCAGCTACCGGGCACTTCGCCCTTCCGGCCAGTAAGCACCAGGCCTGCCGTCTGTGCACTGCAGATGCCCAATACGATGGCGAGCTGGTGCAAGGTCCCAACTTTGCCAGACTGCGTGTGTAGCGTTGGCGAAGACGCCGCAACGGTCGATAGGAAAGGAGGGATGACGCAGACTGCGAGACCGGACGAGACCCCTGCGGCTATTCTTGTGGGGTGTCGTCAGCCACAGCGATGTATCAATACCAAACAGTGCGTACCGCCCAAGTACCAAGATTGTCCAGTGGGGCGCCAAGAACATGCACAGCACCCCAAGCAAGTTGATCCACCCAGTCAGGGTAATAGTCTTGTGCATGCCTAGCCACCATCAGCAGAAGCCCGTGATAACAGTCTCCAATGCACATACCATATCGTCGAGTCACACTAGAGCTCGCCAACGACCCCGCAAGTCCCCCAGCCGTAAAGACTGCCGTGACCAAGCCGTACAGATTATCGTTGATTCCAAGGCAAGCCGGCAAGCCAACTGGCCCTTTTGCACCTGGTACCGCTATGCATGTCAGACTCGCTTGAGGATAGTTGAGCTCTGAGAGGTGAAAGCCGTCTGGTGAACGTCAGCCTTGGCAAACCTGAGCATCTGCACGGACAGTACCAGGAGGATCTGAGGGTGTCAGCGAGTGTGTGGACGGGGTTATACGGCTCACAGACATGCCCAGATGATCTGGATGTATTCGTGCCGTGCTGACATGCTGATCTTGGATACCTTGGCTCGACAGACTGCACAGCTGATCCTCCAGCACTGAGCGTCTTCGCAACATCACTCTGTGCCTGATTGAGGGGCTCCGATCAACCAAGTCGATGAGCGCAAGCTCGCCGCCGGGTGTCATGGACGCCGCAAGGGTGTATACAATCGTCTCTATGCTACATTGGCACACTCATCCCATCCAGCCATTATTGCCCCAACCTTCCGACGGCGCAAACTCGCCCTGACTCTGATCGGCCGGTGCATTGCCCGTCCGCGCCTGCTGACTTCCGTCCCACGAAAAGCTAAGCAGCCGCTGCAGGAAATCGTCGGGTGCTGGTGCCGTCCCCGCGCCCATACCCGTCGCGTCGGGTGGAGGAAAGTAATTCGCCAGCATCGAGCTCACGGTTGGGTCGATCGAGGGCGGGCCGGTGAAGGGGAAGACTTCCGCCGGGACTGCCGGATCACCGTTTTGTTGACCGAGGTTGAGAGACTGGTATGGATACATGGACGGCAAGGCTGCTTGGTAGCCTGACGGAATGCTCGCACTGTTGAATGCGTATTGGTCCGACGACGGGGGGATCGCCTGCTGGTATTGCGCTTTCTGCTCGTATTGGGTAGACTGCAGCGGCAGCATTGGCGACTCGGCTTGTAAAGACGACGGCGTGTGCGTGTGCGCGCTCGGTGATTGCTGCGCGTCAAGGATAAGCTTCTTGACGGCGCGCTTCAAGCCGCTCTCGGTGCCATCACCCTCGTTCTTGCGCTTGCCGAGCACCGTCTCGGGGTTGCGCCGCTCCTCGACTTCGGCCAGCAGCGTCTCGAGCACCTTGATCGAGTCGCGTGCGGGAAAGGAGACGGACTGGATGCGCCTGAGGAGTCAGACGAGGTTAGGACAACAGAGGGAGAACTCACTTCATCTGTTGAACCGCACCGAGTACTTCATCGATCTTCGCCTGCGAGTCGGTCGAATGCAGCGCCTTGTCCGATTGTCGCTGCGCGAATCAGCTGTGACTGCGATTGTAGACCAAACTCACAAGTAAGTCGATCAGAACGACACTGCCAGAGACCGTCACGTAGAACAGAGGGATCCTAGGCAAATCAGTATCCAGTCACCGATCAGGGTAGCCGCCGCACCACCAACGTTCAAGGAACACGGCCGCTCCGTCGTTGTCCCGCATGAGCTTCAGCGACGCCCGAGCAGCGCGCACACATTGCTCGCGCGAGTATGAGAACCTGCATTCGTCAGCAACGACCTGATGACGACCGGTCACCAACCTTTGATCTTTATAACCGCGCGATAGCCACGGTCGATGCAGACGCAACAACCGCGTATGGCCAGACAAGTGAATGATGATGTTCTTAACCCATCAGCCCACGCCATCACGTTCAGGCAAATCGCTCACCTCGTAGTACTGCACACGTAAGCGCGAGTCCTCAGGCACGATCGATGCTTTTGGCTGAAAGAAAGCCGGCAGTTCGGCAATGGCTTTGCGGAGCTCGCTATCAACACTGAGGATGAACGAGTATGGCGGGTGCGGGCTCGAGTTGGCCTGATAGATCTGCCTTTGCGAGATCTCGGCGAAACGAAGTCGAGCGAGGTGGTATGACATGCCGGTGCGTTCCGTGGGCGGCTTGGGCACGAGCGGCCGGTCGTCGCGGAGGTCTTCATCCTCGATGTTGGCGGGAATGGCTGTCTTGACTAGCAGACGTTAGCATAGGTTGCGGCACGCTCGCAAAGGCAGACGAAAGTATCGCCAGAGGCATCAAACCTGCGCACAGGCCAGGCAACCCTAGACCTGCGGACAGATGCGGAGAAACCAGGCCCGTGCACAGGGCTAGCCCATCGAAACCAGCACCGCGCTACTACTCACTTTGATTCGGCTGGATGCTCGAGCTATAATGATAGCTCGGAGCGATGTTCCAGTCCAAGAACACCAAGTTCCACCACAGCCTGCGGCCAACCTCGCGCTGCGTCAGGGACGCCCATTGGCCTGTCCATTTCGCGTTCGTGTTCTCGCCACCGAGGCGGGAGAGCCCCATGCCTTGTGCCATCTGCGGGGTCAGAGCTGAGCTGACGGGCGCAATATTGACAACGCGTGACTGACCTTGATACCGGCGCCCAGTAAAGCCCAAGCGGCATCCGCCCGATCCCGATTGTTCTGCGTCGAGTCAGTCCCACAAACCTATCCTGCACCATCCGACGAACGAGAAACAGCCCACACAAGATCAAGCTCTGCAATCCAACAATGGTATGATCCGCCAGGAAATCACCACCCCACATGCCCTGTGATCGTCAGCGATGTTGATTTGAGCCACTGGGAAGGACGAACCCCTCTTGCGGCTGTGAACCATACGTCCGGCAGTGTCTCGATTTCGTGTGACGTAAAGTGCGACGAGGCTTCTTGGGAGTCCATAAAGTGGAGGCCGAGCTGCGGGGTGTTAGCGCTGTGAGGTGGGTTGCTGAGAGGTACGCGAGCGGCTGCGGGGAAGGAGTGCTGGTCCATCAGACCGCGAGGTTGTAGTAAGCTGCTTTGCTCGAGTCACATCGGCGCACGGACAAACTCGTCCACGCAGCAAGCGGCACGCGAGCAACAAGACCATGTCTGCTCCATGCCACCTTGCACGCGCCTCACGCCTCGGAAGATGAACCATTGCTCCCTCGCTGCGCAGCGGTCCTCGCAACGCTAATAGTGCGGATAATCGCAGATTCCTACAGACCACCAACCGGGCGACTACGAATGTCCATGGTTTTGACGCGTTGGAGCGATTTGGAGAGCTGAACCAGCTACAATCGACCGCAAGCGCGTCAAAGTGTGGACCCCAGAGGTACGACGAGCACGTCTGATCGTCTGGCCCGTTCTATGCATTTGTGCTGTAGAAATCACTGACACGCGATTGCGCCGGTCCCGTGACGCCGCATCCGGTCTGCGCATTGCGCATGGCGATCGGGGTGCTGCCAACATCAAAGCGAGAGAATGAGCTTCAAAGCGAGACTCGACACATGCAGTGTTGGGCCGCATGTACCAATTTCCCACCATTTGCTTAGCTCGTATCGACCCACTTGTCGCAGCGCCCCCTTGTTCGCGCTTCCGAGTCCAGTACTCCCTACAGTGACCTAACAGCACACAGATGCTGTTATGTCCCGCGTCAGGTACCGCAGGTGCGCCCGTCGGTCTGCGCCTTGGACTCCAGTACCGTCCCTGCAGCTATCCGTAGCATAAGACTGCTGCTACGTCCTGCGCAGGGTATTGCAGCCGAGTCGGCACCATCAGGCTCTCAACCCACGCCCGAGTCCGCCATGAAGCAACTCGTTCCCAAACACACCAACGTCAACACCAGCGCCGCACCAAATCAAACGATCCGGACAATTCCAGTTCCAGGCCCAGAGCCGGAGCCAGAGCAAGAGCCAAAGCCAGACCAACAAGAAAAAGACTCACACAGCAGACAATCAAATACAAGCTCAAGAACGGGGTCGAGATCTCGACCACGAGACGATCGAGAGGGACGGCCCACATTTGCTGGCATTGCTTTAGGAACGTGGGGACGTGCAGGCCTGTGAGTGGCGTCAGCGGCGGCGAGATGAGGACTGGAACTGGGACAGGGACTGACAGCGATGAAGCCATTCGACTTTTTCGAGATACTAACCACGCGCGCGTTAGCCTACCTCCAAGCAGCCTCGATGACGCACCGCTCGGACCAAGACCTCGCCCTTTTCGCGACTCGGCATGACGCTCAACAGTGCCCTGACAAAGACATCGCTGCGCTGGTAGAACAGGCTAAAGACCTCGACTGGTTCCAGTGTCTCCAAGACCTTTTTGGCCTGTCCCTGGACATAATCAATCCTGCCGTCGCCTCCGTCGCCCGACGAGCCGAGGCCGCCTCCGGGACGGGGTTTATTACTTGGCGTATAGAATGCTGTGCCTGCTGCATCGCGCGTGAGCAGATCGGGATAGACGGCGGGAAAGGTGCCGTTTGCAAACGCGGCAGAGGCCGAGCCTGAATGCGCGTTGGCTAAAGACCGGGACTCTGCGCGTGCACGGCCAAACGCGAGATGCTCGAGCGTCATGGCGGCACCTTCGGTATCGCTGTCTGCGTCTTCGGCGGGCGTGGCGGGCTCGGGCTTGAGCGGGCGCCCGGGCACGGGTTTGAACCCGGTGCTGGTGTTGGGGAGAGAGGCGGGACCGGTGCCGACGCTAGCGCTGGTCGGTTGCGCACTGGAGGGAGAGAGCGAGAGGTCGGCGGGTAGGGTGCCGTTACGGATCAGCAGTGTTTCGAGGTGGCTGATGCGGAACCGGAGCGCTTCGACGTCGGCCGTGGTGGCGCAGGCCGTTCTGGGCGTGTCAGCTGCAAGCTGGGGCCTAGCACAGGACATACGTCGCTGGTGCATGTTTCTCGACCTGAGCATGTCAGTATGGCACCGTCGTATAGTGTCAAACTCGCCTCGCGACACCTCGCCTGATCCTGGCGCAGCACACACGGTCCGCACGGAAACCTGCAGATGCATCAACGCATACCCACACGAGCTCGCACCCATCCACACACGTCTTGTCACATTTGATCTTGCTGTCCGCACTATCAGCATCCTGCCCTACCTCGACCCCGACCACTGACCGCCTGCGACACTCTGAGCAGCTCTGGACCTGCCTGCGCCTCTTTGCCTCCTTCTTCACCTTTTTCCCCTCGACCGTCTGCTGGCCTGTGGCCGTAGCCGCGTCGTCGTCGTCGTCGAGCGCTTCGGGTGAGAGCGCGTCGTCGTCGTCTAGGACGGTCGAGCTCTGTCGCTGCGGGTGGTGGTGCATGAGCTGTGGGAACGGCGGGAGCTGCGCGCTGTGAGCTCCGTTGGGAGGGTACGCCGAGCTGTACGGCGGGAGGGACGGTGGCATGGTCGACGACTCGCCACGGTCGTCCACCAACACGATTGTGTTTGTCCCGTCGGATCACGTAACCGGCCGGTCTCACACGTGGCAATGCGGTGGGCAGTGACCGCCACGTGGCCAACCCCCAGTGGCACCCGTGATCCCGTCTCGCGTGGTCGACCGTGGCGATCGTGCCACACCCGGTCTCAAAGGGAGCCCGCAGCGAGCACACACACACACGGCACTACTCGACAGGGCACGCTAGCAGACTGAGCATGCGGCCCACGGGAAAAAAAAAGTTTGCAAAAGCGCAAACAGGCAAGACAGCACACGCCACTGCCATCACCCCGCTCCGATCAGCTCACTCGGTCCTCGCACCGTACACACGACGAGATCTCTCTGCTCGGTGGCGAGGGGAGGTGGAGTCGACAGAGCATTAGTGGCAGACCGGTAACACCCCTTTGACCGTGCAGACCACGCACACGCCCACATCGCAATAATGTCAGCTCGGCTCAGTGTGGCGACGGCGCTGACACAGACCAGGTATCAGGCCATCATCCCGGCTTCGCGCCAGGGCTGCTTCAAGTGTGGTCAGAGTGCGTCATCTCGTCCGACGAATCGGTGACAAGCTGGCTGACGCCGCGCCATCTCATCCAGTCGGGCACATTGCCGAAGCGTGCGAGTCGCCCGGCCCGCTCTGCTACAACTGCAAGTGAGTCTTCTGCTACAAGGCCAGCAAGAACAGACATTGCGGCGGTACCAGGCATGAGTGTCGGCGTTCCCTGTAGCGAACACGGTCTGTGCGTCGGCAAAGTCCGAGCAAAGTTCTAGCAACCTGATTGCCGAGCGCGTATCTCGGGTGCTGAGATCCTGGCCGAGCACGAGTGCAGTGAAGAGCTACTCGTCGCCGCGTAGAAGGCGAGCAGATACTTGCTGCGCCGGACAGGCTAGCACAGCTCAATTCTCGCCTCGTGATCGACCGGGCTGCTAGGCAGCCAGCCTCCGATTCAGTCTTTTCCTTGACTGCAATCAGACAGTATACAAGCTCCACGATGCACCTGAACAAGTAGAGCGCTGCTCTACAACTTGATGGGGCCTCGAGCTGAATCGCCAACAACGCTCGACGACTGTTTGCATGTGTGGGCCACTGCTCAGGAGCGAACCAAAGCTACGAGGGTCACTCTCGAGAAGCTGTAGAGCCCGAGGTTTTTATGACCACCACGTCGGTCTCAGTCAGCTCGACTCGTGGTCGCAGACGTACCCTAGGCGGGTGATTGTTTCTATGATCCAGTCAGTTGAAGCGGTCTGTAGGGCATGGCAGCCTCATGCCATGCCGAATCCGAAGCCGTAGCTGAATCTACACCCTGCGAGGCTGTAAGATCGAGCGCACGGCCCAAAGCTGCTTTTGGCGGACAGAGCACGCAAGCCGTCAGCTCCTGTGAGCTGACCACCCCTGTGTGACCTCTTGTCCAAACACCGCGATCGACGCAAAGAGACCAGCGCGGAGCGCTCATACCACAGGGTACTCGCCTGCTGTCGTCAGCCGCGGAGCAGACATCTTACTACGCTAGGAACGCTAGGAAAGCAAGGCTGAAAGCACGCTGCCACAAGATAGCTTTATCCTATGAGCTTTCGGTCGCCGTATCACGCGCGCTTGAAGCGAAACAGTACAGCTGTTGCACACTTCACTCGCGCTCGTGTCTGAACAGCGCGAGTCATTTGGTCTTTGAGCCGGTCAAGCGCTGCAAGCCAGATCTCTGTAACGGATACCAGAGCTGTGCTCTGTGCTCGTAAGCGGACTCGCTCTCAGCATCTGAGTGGTACTCAGCGCCGCCACCGCTCTACCCATCCTGATCCTGCGTGTGGTCCGATCTGTCGCTCAGATCGCCAACCACACCGCTTCAGCGCTACACCGTTCGCACCTCCGCCCTCCTATGCAAGCAGAGCACAGCTGACGCCCCCCGGCAGGTCCCCAGAGCACCAAGCGGCCGCCTGCCCGCTCCCGCGCACAACCAACGCAAAGCAGTGCTACATCTGCGGCGAGATTGGCCATATCCGCGTCACGTGTCCGACGTTGCAGCGCGTGCCGCCGTTTGGGATGGCGATGGCCTCGGGTGGGGGTGCTGGATGCTTTGTGAGTCGTCTTTGTCTGTGATTGGGATGATCATCGTGCGGCGAAGGTGGAAGGGTGGTTCTGTCCGTCGCGGGCTGGATGATGACCGGCGCTCGTGCCTCGCAGAGTTGAGCCATGCGGCTCTGCAATCCGTTGGCGGTCGAGGGACAGAGCGCTTGTTGCATTCATAGCCAGCCTTCACACCGCATGACCCAGCTGTACAATGCTAATACTACACAGAATTGCGGTCGTGCAGGCCATCAAGCGCGCCAGTGCCCCATGGGCTCTCCCATCGGCCCTCAAGGACCCACGGCCATCGCGGGCGCCAACAATGCGTTCGGTGCCGCCGCTCAACGGTTTGCACAGGGTGGAACGAGGGGCTTTGCGCCTCCTGGACAGTTTTCCGGTCCCGCTGGTGGGGCGGGGACAATCAAGTGTTTGTGAGTCTGCGAGTCTTCTTGGCAGGCCCGTCGCTCGGCGTATAGCCCCTGGGTTGCACTGGCGCAGGCTGACTTCCACAGCCGTTGCGGAGGTGATAATCACCTCGCTCGCGACTGCCTGGCGCCACCTGACCTGCAGGCATCCCTGCCGCCGCCACAACGCGATTTGAGCGCCAAGACGTGCTATCGGTGCAATACCGTTGGCCACATCGCCAGGTCAGCTTGGTGTTTGGGATGGGAGCGCAAAGATCGGAGTGGCTGACGTGTACAGGGACTGCCCGGGGCTCGTTGCGGCGGCGGAAAGCGGCTGATGTGAGGATGAAAGTGCCGAGTGATGCATGTCTTTGTGCGACATTTACGCTGCGCTTCCCCCCTCCGATGACAACTTCAAGACACATTCACCACAGTGGTATGTTGGAGCCATCTTCTGCCACTTGAGTTCGCCGTCAAGTATGTACTGACGCCCAGTCTTTTTGGCGAATTTGTTGAGGTGCTCATCGACAAGGGTCGCTACTTCGGTCATATCAATGGCTTCTTTCATGACCGAGACGGTCAGCTTGTAGTCTTCATACAAGGTCTCAGTGTAAACATGGACCTGGCCATTCGTAGTCTTCGGAATCCCTGATCTTTGAATTGACATCGGTGATAGTGTGAGTCGAGTTAAGGATGATACACAGTATCTCATAAGTACCTGGCTGCCCCAAGCAAAGAAGGCGCCAAGTCAAGGGAAGCGCAGCCAAAGGAGACATTCCTTTCCCGGTGGAGCACCCCCACTGACTCTGCCGTCGCAAGATGCGGAGCCCGTGTGGTTAGAAGCTGTACCCTACTCCTCAACGCCGTCGTGCGGCTGTATCAGGTCACTCGAATACGAGCCAGGCGTGGACTCCGCCTCGGTTGCGCTCGTTGCGGTCAAAAGCCTTCCTCCAAATATCCAAGACGAGGAGACGTGATATTGTCACGCCTATGGCGGTGTCACGTGGCGAGTAGCCGCTTCGCGGCGCTCAGAGTGCCACTGGTGCTATCGCACCACTGTCTGTGCACTGCGGCTGTGCCGCCGCGCCGCGTGCGCGCCCCTGTCTTCCGCCTCTGTCTCTTGTTGTATCTACATCACTCGAATATTATAGTGCTCTATCTCTATTCTCGCTCGTCGATCCTTGAGGTTCCTCGTAGTGCGGAACCTGGCTTTCCGCTGCACGACCGAGAGTTTCTCCTTCGGAGGTAGATCTTCGCCGATCCCGCCTCGATCTCTCCAGTCCTCGTCTTCCTTAGGCGAGGGCGTCACAGTACGGATGCACTTTAAGTGGCTGGCTGCCCGGCACAAAGAAGGCGCAAGAAGAAGGAGACTACGCTCAAAAGAGACATCCCTTGTCCTGGTAGAGTGCTGCCCGACTGTGGAGCCTTCCCCGGTGGTTCTGGCAGCGCAAGATGTCGGGCTGCGCTGTCTGGCTGCTATGCTCAAGACAAACACGATGTAACAATAAGGGACTTCATCGAGAAGGGCTCCTCATCCGGTGAGATGCGTTCAGAAAATGCCTATGACCTCAAAAGGAGGTGATACCTTGGGCGTGGGGCAGCTGGTTCCGAGGTGATTCCGTTTTTGACAAGGGTGCTTTCTGGTAGAAGACCGTTGATAGGTGGAAGTTAACCCAGTGAAGCAATTTGCACATGAGATCGCCTTCGACGCCGATTCAAGCGAGAAGGCGAGCCTTTGAGCTCAAGCATAAAGAGAGAGAACACGCCAGCTGACTCTGTCGTGCTTATACTGTATACATCGCTATCATGGATCGTGATACTTTCCAGCACTCTTCGAAAGGCAACGACTACGTTATCGTCAGCCGGATTAACCGTCAAAATACTAGGCATAGCTTGATGATCTTCAGACGCTACTCCCAAGAGGAGTTACAGAACATGCTCGGGAAGCACATAAAGTCGACCAACACGACGTACAACTGTAGCATGGATTTGGTAGACGTACCAATGATTGATACGTCGAAGGAGTTCGCTTCAGCCAGTGTTGACATCTGGCCTGGCACAGACAGTGGCTGGGAGTACAACGAGCAAAAGGGCGAACCGCAAGGGTGAGGCTTTCAGGCGAGGCGCTCGTCCTGCGGTGTTGAGTTGGATGCATCAGTTGCCAATCCTCGTGAAAGAGATTTCTTGCTTGACCGCCGTGCTGTGCAGGATGGTAGAGTGATAGCGTTACTTTGCTGTGAGCGAGCGTGTCGCGGGCCAAACAACCGTGACATCTAAACATACGGTGAGCCCACTTTGTCGATCGAACAGTACCGTAGTACCGTTGAATGGTAATCTGCAACAACGCTGTCGCGATTCAGTGACGATGATTAACCTGTCACAATGAGAACAAGAACTGAGTCAGAGCACCCGCACTTCTGCAACTCTTCTTCGTGGCGGGTTCTCTATGAGAGTTTCCCTTCGAATGTGTGACGAACCACGCTTTGGGCGAGCTTCGCGAGATGTTCACTAATGACTGGGTCAACTTTAGACCTTTAGACGGGTGAACCGTGCTGGCAAAATGTTAGATGGGGATGGGAACCGTGATGCATGTCGCTCGACTACGACACTACCTTATAGGCTTTGGTCCATCGGTCCTGATGTCTCGCCAGATGCGTCCCAACTGCATCCTGGCCGGATGCGTCCTAGTCGGATGAGTCCCGACTGCATCTCTGGACGGATGCGGCTCGCCGGATGCGACCTCCGTCGAGATGGCTTGCTGAGTGGCGTAAATCAACACTTAGCGCAGAGATCGTAGATGCCACGAACATCAACGTGAAGATGTTGCCCGACTTCAAGTCCACACTCGAGGAAGGCGTCTATGTCTTGACAAGCATAGACCATGGTAGCATAGAACATAATGTTTATAGGCGATCTTAGGGCGATGAGATAGCGAGCAAAGAGACGGCGCTTCGAGTTGCCCAAAAGCATGTCAGTGATTGGGGAGACTCGCATTCACTGTCGGTCGCCCTTGTTGAGGCAATCGAGTGGTCAGAGCGCGACCAGTCCTTTGCGACCTTGCGAATAACAGAGACACCATGAAGTGCAGGGACATCCGACTGAAGCGGATCAAGGCAACGAATTCGTACCGAATGCATCAATTGACGCCATATTCCTCCAGCAACGCCCGTTTCCTGACATCCAGCAGTGCAGCCGCCATCTCTTCTCGTGTCGGTAACGCTGGCGTGACCAGACTTGCCGGGTCGAAGATGGATAGGAAGTTGTTGATGGCAGGCGCAGTTTGCTCGGTGTCGGGTGGGCCTGCGGCGTCGGTCTTGCCGTCGGATTTGCTCTTCTTGCCTGCATCGGCCATCTCGACGTCTGCCTCGGGGTCGTCGTCGGTTGCCTTGCGCTTGGCAGCGGCCGTACCGGATGTAATTGGCGGTGGAAGAGTTGTCTTCGAAGAGGATGGAATGGGATACGACCGTAGCGTGTCGGCGTCTACCGAAAGCTCGTCGGCGAGAGCCTTTGTTGCAGTCTCCCAGTCTACAAGTCGTCAGTAAGAGTCTTCATATTCGGGCTCAGCCATACCAAGACGCTCCCGATCCTGCTCATCCTCCAACAAACCCTCATCCTGCTCATCGACATCGCCAAAGTAAGCCGGGCCCTGCTTTTGAAACTTTTTGTACGACGTTGTACGTGCGCTCTCTTCTGATGCCTCCGTTGCTGCGATCGGTCAGGAATATGTCACCTGGCGAGACCATCGACGAACCTCCTCGGTTGAACAGCTCCTTGACACCTGGCAGCTCTTTCGCACGCCCAAAGTACCTGCTCGATCAGTACCGGTCCTAACAAAACACAAACTGTACTCGCTTGTATCCCCTGGTACCTGGCACCTCTCTGCCGTCGTCATCCAACATGGCCGTCCGTCCGCGTCTGTAGTTGGCGCCGCCCAGCGTGATAATCTGCCGCTCCCAATGACTCTTCTCCCGCATCAAGCCGTTGATCTCATCGTTAAGGTCTCGAACTTCATAGTCGGTGAGACCAGCTGGGCATGTCAGCCGCCGTGCTGCATCATCGTCACCCGCCTACGCACCATCCTGAATCTTGGCAACCTTGCGACTGATCTCCTTGAGGATATCTGCGCGCCATTTCTCACACTCCTTGATACTGCTGACGTTGCTAGTCATCCGAGGGCGACGACCGTGAGCGCGCCCGATGCCCATTTCGAGCGCCTGCGTCTCGCGAAAGCCTGGCGCTGTTAGCATGGGTCGTCTGAAGAGCACGCAACGCACGATACAGCATTGACTGCGCCTTTTCTTGATTACGCGCCTGGTCGTCGAGTTAACTCGTACCGACTGAGATGCGGGTAGTACGTACCATGATGAACTAGCGATGGATGATCAAGTGCTTGTACTGTTGGCACGTACTGTTGCAGCGAACCAGGCCAACAGCGACGAAAGGGGGTTGAAGACGGCAAGAGCATGACGTGGGGATGACATGGAGCTGTGCCCCTTCCCTGTACATGTCCAGCTTAACCGTCCATAAACCGTTGCATGCTGCCCCATGAGCTCATTCATATATTGCATTGTACGTGGTGAGATAGGAGAGGATCCGCTAGGGTGATCCATCCGAAGGTCACAGTCACTGTGTCACATTACAGGCTACGCTGTTACTACAACTGATAAAGGCGTTTCCACTCGTCATCAAGCACAAAGGTCGATTGTGAACACTCTCACTTGCCGGTGATGACAGCAGCCTCCTGTCGGCGACCTTGGCGGTGACTAGACAGCCAGTGTCAGATCTTGAGGCTGAGAGGACTCTGCAGCACCCAGAGATTACTGCATAGTGGTAATTGTACCCTTTTGGGTCAACAGGTAACTCCGTTCACTTTGCCGGCAAATCCTTTACAAGAAACGCTCACACTTGATGTACGTCTGGAACACCATGTTGTGGAAAAACCCCGTTGAGCGCGGGCTCATGTTGTGTAGAGGGCGAGTGCACGTCGTGACATCATTTAACCTTCTCTTCCAACTGACCCTTTTGATTTACTCCCTAAACAGTTGGTCTGCGGCGAATCTACGACGGGTGGGGTAGGCAGTGGCTTGAGAGTAAACGGCGCTGGTGTCGATCCAGCCGTGTCGTCGTCGGGTCCATACAAGTCGGTCATCAGGGCTTTGTAAAGGCCTCGCTGTGCCTCGACTCTGCCCGAGGCGACGACTGGTAGACCAAGAGATTTAATGCCTGGCGGCAGCTCATTCGGGTTCATGATCTGAGCTCTCGTCAGAGGGTGAAGCAAATGATCGACAACTCACGAAGGCCGCCATGTCAGAGGCCATCATATCCCACGCACGGCGCGTCGCGGTCCAACCGCTGGTCACACTCTCTTCCCGCAAGGCGGGGTATATGACCCGGCGCACCGTATCCCCCACTCCGGGTACGAACTCTGCGATATACATGGCAGAGTCATTGCAGGAGGTCAAGGTGGTCCAGGCGTACCGTGTACTATGCTCAATCAGTTTCTCACGCATCAAACGGCCGATTGCGCGGACCCAGTCTGGCGACGGATGATTACCGCCGTCAGAGCCGCACGGGGCTCGTCATGGTGGGACCCAGCATGCTCGAACGCAACCCGCACAGAGTCGAAACCGAGATAGCGCCGGTCTAATTCGATATCATCTGGATCCTTCCACAGCAGTGGCTCATTGTTGCTGATGATCAAGGCAGCACCAAGCCAACGAGGGTAGGAGTCAAGGTAGACTGAGAGGGGCTGTGCTTCGTCTGCCGGTGCTTATCAATCAATCATGTCCAAGCGGTCCTACGAACTCACTGGCGGGGGTGTTGAGGAATGCAAAGTCCAACGGCGCGTTCCAGTGCACACCATCATCGGAGACGATACCGGTTTCACCGTCGAGTAACCTTCTCAGGCGCCAGCTGCCGCCCCAAGAGTCCATCACTTTCGCTTTGACCGCAACGGTCAAGTCGCTGATCGCGATCATAGCCTCCATCGCGGAGCCGGAAACCCGCGTGTGAGTCAACAATTATCCCGGGAGCGTCACCAGACTTACGCTTCCATCCGCTGATGTCGGGTCGTCTTGACGCAAGATGCTGTGCGGAGGAAAGGACGTACGAATCTTCTCGTCTTCCTCTGTTCTGTGACGTATGGAGACATCGGGGATGATGTAGGCCAAAGACATAACGTCCAAAAAGGTTGCGGTCCTTGCGTTTTCTATCGTAGGCATGTTGGTTGTTGTTGGGAATGGATTTAACCTCGATGTTCAGATTGAAACTGATCCTAACAGATAGCTTGCACTACGTGTGTGGTGGCCCACTAGCTTATTTTTCGAACTATGCCTTTTCGTGCGAGGACCTGCGCATGACGGCGGTTTGTACGGACTGATCAGGTGTGCCGTGCGGGACGTACATCAGGGAGATTAATCTCTCCCAAGACAACGACATCATGTCCAGGCGACGTCGAGGCGCCCCGTAGCGTCAACCCCGTAGTCTCCCCCAGCCTGCAGCCATTCGTCCTCCCGCCCATCGCTCACCTCACGGAGAACGCCCGCGAAGCCGTTCTGACGTCCATCGGAAACGTGAAGCCACTTCAAGGGTCGAAAGACAATCATCGATGGCAGCGCGAGAGCCAGAGCGCCATCCCCGTCTCGACTTTACATTCCTGGCGAGATTCGGACCTACACATGGCACCCAGCGCAAGGGAGGAGGCCGTGCAAAGGATCTTGAGCCGCGCGGGGTCCACTGGGCCCAGGGGGAACCTTGCCACGCACAAGCACGAGCTAGCCGTCGCGTCTGAACAAGCGCATAGCTTGGCGTCGTCATTCCGGGTGGCAGGGGAAAAGTATGGTGGACAGGGCGCGTCATCAATCTCGGAGGACACGGCAAGATCCCACGGATTCATGCACAAGGCGCTGTTACGTATTGAAGTGTCATCAGAGATGGCAGCCCAGTCGCGCGCTGTGCTCGCGCAAGCCAGGCAAGACGACCCCCGAGCGGCCCAGTGGGAATCACTCGGCTCGATATTCGCAGACATGTTCGCCGGGGACGGCGAAGCCACATACGGATATCGAACATCTCACCCCTTTTTTTTTCGCTGTACTCCGGCGCAGAACTTCCCGAGTCCTTAAGCTAGTCATTGAGGTTTTTCAATAATCGACCTCGATCCCGGTATCGCATCGTGTCTTCTGCCATGTGGTAGCAAAAGGTCATGTTCTCATGTTGTGGGATGAACAATTAAGCGCGGGCGATGTAGAAAGCGAGCGCACGTCGTGACATCAATGTACAAATCACAAGATAAGAGGCAGTGGTACAGTCTCATTTGGTAGTCTCCTTGAGGGTTTCCTTTGACCTGGTAGGAAAGAAAAACCGAAGGGCTTTAGAGTCTCCCTTGGATTTCTTCTTGACGTCGAACTTCTCTTCATACTGCCCATTTGCTTAGCCTGAACCGTTGGTCTGCTTCGAGTCTGCGACGGGCGGAGCAGGCAGTGGCTTAAGGTCGATGGGCCCCACGTCAAAGTCGTACAAGTCGGCGATGAGAGCCTCGGTGTTGGCCTTCTGCGCCTGTACCTGGTCACTGGTGACAATGGGAATACCGAGTGCGGCGATATGCGGAGGCAACTGTTCGGGATCGAGAAGCTGAGGTCCTATCTGTTAGAAAGAGCCTTCAAAACGAATAGAGTCACGCACGAAGGCTCCCATGTCGGTAGCTAGCAGATCCCAAGCCCGATGCTTGGCCTGCCAGTCGCTGACATCGCTTTTCACACGATTGGCCGGGTACAGCACCCGCCGGACGGTTTCTCCAAGATTTGGGGTGAACTCGGCTATGTACATAGCCGAGTCACTACCAGACGACAATGTCGTCCAACCAAACCGTTTGCTAGAGACAATCAGATTGTAGCTTCGAGCGATCATGTATACCTACCCCGCTTTGCGGCGCAGCATGACCGCCGTCAAAGCGGCTCTTGGTTCATCATGCTGCGACCCTCCGTGCTTGAATCCCAGTCGGTGGCGAGTGATGACTGTGTCATGATTTCCGAAAGAGTCGAACCCGAGCAAATGCCGATCCAGCTCGACATCATCGTTTGCCGTCCACAATCGAGGCTCTGACGTGGTGATGACCAGTGATGCACCCAGCCAGCAGGGGTAAGTGCCGTGGTAGCTAGAAGATGGCAAGGCGTTCTCTTGCAAGACGTGTCAGCCTACAAGCCTACACATGTCGTGCTACACACCTGAGCTCCACAAAAAGGCAAAATCCAATGGTGCGATCCACCGTGTGTCGTTGTCAACGACACTAGTCTCGCCGTCCAGCAGTCGCCGCAGCCGGTACTGCCCTCCCAATCCCTCCGTCACCGAGAGCTTGACGGCCTTGGTGAGGTCCCCCACTGCAAGCAACGCCTCCGTCGGTCCACCAGCGACCTTCCTTACGTCAACAGTCATCACCAAGGAGCTACGCAGCACTCACGCTTTGGTCTGCCAAGGTTGGATCAAAGTCAAACAAGATGCTGTGCGACGGGAAATACTCCTTGATCCTAGCATCGCCACTCGTCCGATGTCTGATTGAGATCTCCGGAGAGTCTGGGATCATATATGCAAAGGATCTGACGTCCAAGAAAGTCGCATTGCGAGTGTCTTCGATGTGAACCATGAGCGGACGTGACGAGGCGTCAAGCAGTGTGTGTGACTCGTCAAGCGCTTTCAGACTATGTCCTTCGTCCCATTGGCTTCCGGACGTCCTAGCGAACCACTAGCAACTCACTGTGGAACTCTTTCGTAGCGTCCTTTTGTTCGTGAACAGTTTTGGCCTTGTGCACTCGACGTAACTGTGCAGCGTCTTTATTGTCTTCGATAGACTATTGTTCTCTGCGTGCTCTGCGTTGATTCAATGCATAAGCAAGCGGGGTCGGCGTCCGCTGGTGATGGACTGAGCTATCACGATCATGCTGCCTAGGAAGAGACATCGGGGTCAAGCGCCGTCTTTACAGGCGCATGTGTTGCCGGCGGTGGCCGAATTGACTGAGCCCGTCCGCGTTAAACTACTCGCGGCGCTGGAAGAGGTGAACCCATTGCTTGGCTCAACCGATCATGTGAGGTGGGAGGAGGCCGTTCAGAGCGCTCTGCTGTCAACCACGTCGCACAATTGGGAAGTGCTTGATGCACACCTAGCACCAGGGCCCAAGGAACAGATCGTCCAAGCAATACTGAAACGCTGCGAGACCGTCGGCTACAGGGGATCCCTTCCTGGGCGTAGATGCCGATAACACTCGCCCATACTCGTCACGGTACGTCGCCGACGATCTTATACCCGTCGCGGACGGCGTCGTTGACGGACGAATGCCCAGAATGACGCCATATCAGCTCTAGCCTCCAAGTCTGACCCTTCAAAATGTCGGCACCGATGGAGTAAGCTCAGCACGTGATACTGCGTACCTGGCTGATCCAGAATGAAGGCGAACACCGAACCTATCATACCAGCGCCATCACGGCCTCTGAATCCTTGTCAGTGACGCCCAAAATCGGGTCGTCAGAAAGCTTGGCTAGCTTTCAGGCGCAAAGAGGTGGCAAGGCGGGCCAGCGTCAGCTCACTGAGGAAATGTACGCATTCGTCACCATTGGGATCGCCTCTGACCGTTTAAGGTTGTCAGGACATCCGCAGTATGCCCTTGAAGGTTGGGCAGACAGCTTTACTTATACAGACAGAACTCCATTCCACCCGACCTTCACCATTCGTACTCCTGCGCGACCTGACAGCAACTCACTAGCGACTGCGGTCTGGCCGCAAGTGGAAGCCCTCTACAGCACCTGTCAGGATCGTCTGAAAGAGATCTATGGACAGCCCGAACGCACAGATGAAGGGCCGCATCTCATGGCTACCGATGTCAGCGAAGAGGTATTCCAACAGTACGTCTGAACAATCCTGTGTCGCATCTCGCTGACACAGGGAGTTTCGTGCGCACCAAGACCGAAGTTTGGGCCACTTTTCAATGGCGAGACAAGAGCGTGTATTATACGGGCGATCCTAGCACGGTGCACGAGAATGCTATAGCCGAGGTAGGCTGACCGGCGTTCGCGTACACCAGGCTGACTGGCTCAGACGACTACGTATATCCGAAAGCAGTTCGAGCTTGCACTGAACACTGCCCCTGCATTACCGGACGTCCTGGAGAACAGGGTACGCGAATTGGGCGAGCAAAAGCAGTGCAATCGGGGCGAAGCCTTGTATGTGGCACTTTTTCAGAATGTCAGTGCTTCGGTCAGAGGAGTTGAAGCTGATCTGGGATGTAGCTTGGCTCGGCAGCTATCAAAATCCCATCAAGGTGGCAGCAGGAACGCCGGCGGCCGATAGTTGATGATGACCAAGTCCGCGAGGCGGACGGGCTGATGGTAGCCGCACACAACCCCGATGCCTTGCTACTAGCCATCGAGGTGGCGTACGCCAACGAGAGCCTGGTGGAAATGGCGAGGGAGGTCTCGATGTGGAGCCGCCACGGTATGTCAAGGTATGTACACACCATCAAGCTCATACAGACGTTACGTACAGCCGCTTTCGCCATCGGGCTCAAGATTGATGGCAGCGAGAGAGAGAACTCTCTGGATCCTCGCGCCACGCTGTTCGTTGCCTTGCAGCAGCCGGATGGAGGCAATACGGGCACTTCGGACGACTACTTGGCTCAGCAATGGACCGTCGGACGCTCGGCAGGCTTCCGGGTCTTACCGCTTCAAGATTACAAAAAGTATGCGAAACTCCCGGTAAGCAGGTTTTTCTTATATGTTCTTGACTCATACTTGGAACAGGAGTTTCAGCCGCTGCTGGATCAAGTTGATCAATCGGGAACCGCTCCCCATCGCCAGTCAACTTGGTTCAAGGCTCATGATGACTATGAGCTGGTGACTGGAGTTACCGATGTGCACTTGCCGTTTACTGCGGGGTTGTTGACTGCCCTGGGATCTTTCTTCCACGAGCACGACGCTGGCACCGGAGATGTGGACGCCAAGGTGGTCCATGCCACTCTGTCGGATGCTCTGCTCCACTGGGTTCACGATTTCCACCTTTCCCTCTCTCTCGTCTCTATCCGAGAAATCATCCTGAAAGCGTGCTTAAACCAGTGGATTCTGGACAACCTGCCGAGGCGAGCACTCAAGCGCGAGTATCAGTTCCTCACCGACTTCCGCGACGAATCAAGCCGGTGGGTCAAGCGCCAGGCTGACCCTGATGACGCATCGACCGAGGCAGGGGGTTCGGACAAGGTTCGCGAGGAGCTCGAAGAACTCGACAGCCCTAGGCCGGCTAAGGTGAAGACACCCGCCGCTCGCGCTTATGACAAAAAGAAAAAAAAGGCGCAGAGGACCAAGAGGACCAAAGCTCAGCGAGACTTGGAGGCCGCGCGGAGACTAGCATCCGGAAGCGTAGAGGAGGAGAGGGAGTCGGGGCAGGAGAAGCAGTGAGCCGGGAGCTCTGACCATGTGGTACGTACAGAGCGGCTGCCATGATGTCACAACACCTGTCACGACCAATCAGACGGGCCTCTAAGATTGACACCATTTTGCCACGAAAGGGCCTAAGAGCCCCAATTGCACCCGCTAGCCGGCACGCGCCCTGGCACGCGCCCGCAGATTTTCGACTTAGAAGTTTGCAAACTGCAGGCATTCTGGCTCGTGGCTGCCTGCCACCGACGCCACTGACGTTGCACGACATCATGACGAACCCTTTCCCAGACCTCTGCATTGACCCAGTCCTGCTCCCGACACCTACGGCGACACCCTTTACCAGTGAAGAAACCACGGCGACGCCCTTGACTGAGGAACAAACCAATGAAGCCATCCTGTCAAGCCTCCGCGCGTTCAACGCAGAATTCGCACCAGCCAGCGGCGAAAACCCTTTGTCGACGCAGGCCCGGGAAAGCACAGCTGAGGAAGCCCAAGCTTTGAAAGTACTGTTTGTTCAGTGCTCCCAGCTCTGTAAAACACACGCCCTCAAGTACGGAGGAACTATCAATTCTGTCTGGGCTCGCCTATCTGCTACACCTGTCACTGCTGCCGAGCGAGCTCCATCCGCTTGGAATACATTCCTGCGACTACAATCGTCTATCTGGGAAAAGGAGACAGCCGCTCGTCGCGCCGAAGGTAAGTGACTCAATATTATCAGACTACGGTCGCAGCTGACACCCAACTAGATCCCGACTATGTGCACCCTTTCTCCCGTGTAGGCAGCTTCATCCCCGAATGCAAGCGTCTCTGGGATGCCAAGACTAGTGAAGAGAAAGAGGAGTACAAGTCCGACTTGGCCTTGCAGGGCGCCCTGGCGTACAAAGAGCAAACCGTGCGACTGTGGACCGCACCGAAGAAGGCAAGGCAAGCCGAGCGAGCGATTCAACGCATACAGCATGATGTGAGTGTTGCAAACTGTTTGCAAACTGTTTGTAAACTTACCGCTCGCCCAGCTTGGAATGCTCGAATGGCTGGGATACGCTGGCACCGCCCTCATAACGCCTTTTCAAGATTCCAACAGCGTTGAGACCGCGTGGTTGACCAATCACGCCGTCCTGGACCAGTGGCTCTTGCGACGCACTGGTATCTTTCGTCGCCAGGACCTATTGTCAGTACTCCGCACTCATGTGTCGGTTTCAATGGCGGGCCGGGGAGACAAGACGCTGGCGGGTCGCGGTGATAAGGAAAAAGAGGAACAAGGTCAGTTTGCAAACTGTGGGCACACCGCCGAGCTGAATGATCCTGCAGCCCTGAGGGAGGCAAGCAACAAGGAGGCCCTCCGAATTTTCAGCAAGCCTGGCAAAGACGAAGCTCGCGCCCTGCAGCTTGATCATATCAAGCAGAGTATCAGTGAGCTGCTTCGGTCATTACTTGACGCGTCTTATGAGTATGATAGCCGACGCCTTTACGGGTGTACGAGGCAGCTGCTTTGCCGCGGAGTTGCTCAAAGGCCCTCTCAAGGCTATCAAATGGGGCTCTATGATCTCTGAATGCGTCACGGCGCGAGTCTTCTTCAACGGCTTACCTCTCGACTTCGACTGGATCGCTTACGGACGTAAGCGCGGAGATCAAGTGAGTGCTGTAGTATAGTCGACGGATTGGTCACTGAACGTGTGCAGTGCCAAGCGATGCGGCTAGCGCTGCCCAATAATGCCGGGTTCGTTCGTCTGACCACTCGCACAAACGAACAGCACGCAGAGACATTCAGACAGTTACTGTGCTTGCGAGCGGCTGAGGTTGCGGGGGCTCGACAGATACGTCTACACAAAGGCGCGGCGACTGTTCAGGAAAAGAGGCAGCAGGCATATGATAGGCAAGAAGCTGCGATGAGGGCCCGTGGATGGGATACGTACCACGATGATAACCTCGAGGAAGCCGATCTGGTTGCGGATGATGACATGGACGTGGATCCTGCATAATTATGTACCGTCGTGTGTTGTCATGTATTGTTGAGTCCTGCCGGTCCCGATACAAACAGTTTGCAAACTCACCGCTTATTTATTTAGAATGCAGCTCTGAAATGACAACTCGTTCCTCATTCATCAAACGCAAACAGTTTGCAAACTCTGTACGCTGGAGAAGGCCGCATGGTACATCTTGGACAACCCTACAACAACGACCTGGCCAAGGCCATTAAAAATCGTCATCGTCTGAGTCCTCGTCCACCTCAGACGCCGACTCAGACGCCGACTCAGACTCGATCTCTCGACGTTTGCCTTTGCCTTTGGCCTTCGCCTTTGCCTTCAGCTTCGTCTTCACCCTTGCCGTGACCACCTATGTATATTTGTCAGTTTCCTTGTCCCTCTTATACACGCAATACATACTGTCTTGCGCGGCTTCTTCGACGGAGTGACGTCGACGTCGTCCTCGTCGTCCTCGTCGGTGGACTTGCGGCGTGCCTTGGCCTTGCGCTTGCGGGGAGAGGAAGACGACGCAGCTGCATGGGCGCCAAACAGCCGCTCGCGCTTGAGGGTGTTTTCCTGTTAGATCACAGTCAGTTACTTTCAACTCGGGAGCTTAAAGCTCACCAAGAACTTCTCCCATGATTCCCGTTCCTGCGAGATCCACCCGCCCTGCTTGTACGTAGCTCGGACCCGCTCCAGCAGCTCGTCAAAACGGTCGCAGATCTGCGACCGTCGCTGCGGGGTATCGACGAAGCCGAATTCTTGCCTGAGCGCGGCTGCCTCCCGCTCTGCAACTGTACGCCCTGTTGCCGCCAATGCTTTATTCACATGCTTGAAATCGCACGAGCCTTCAGTCGACTTCAGGATGCACTCTGCACAAGCGGAGAAGCCCTTTTCCGGAGACACGTAACACCCGATGAGTGGTTTCTCACTCGGGTTGACCTGTCCGCGCTTGAAGCGCCCAACACAACGCGAACAAAGGTCCTCACTCTTGTTGGGCATCGCCTCTGTGTAGAGACCGGCGTCGATGGCGCTGAGGCGGCACTTTTGCGCGCGAGCTTGAGCCTTCTACATGCACCAGGTTTGCAAACCGTCAGCATGAACTTCTCGCGCTGAACTGACGTACGGGAACATTGCCGTTCTCGTCCGGCTCTTGCAGGGTGCGCTTACGCGTGTAGCCCTTGCCTGGGGCCAAGGGCTTGTGGTCTTCTTGTTTGACCGACTTGAGCGGCTCATCCTCGTCAGCGTCGTCCTTGACCAGGGGCGAAGAATTTTTCTTTGCCTCCTTGGTCTTTTTGGTCTTTTTGGCCTTTTTGGGCGAGGGCGACGGAGGGGCGGGCGACGGAGGGGCGGGCGACGGAGGGGCAGGCGACAGAGGGGGAGGCGACAGAGCGGCAGGCGAGGGTGGAGATTGTCTCAGGGACATTTCGCGCACCGAATGTGTGGGCGGCGACTGATCCCGGGTTTTTTTAGCTGATCCTTCAGATGCAGCTAACGGAGGGGTAGTCGCTTGGTCAGCACACTCCGATTCACTCGAAGACGAGGAAGATGACGACGACGACGATGAGGAAGGCGGAGGAGGGGTAACGGCCCTTGTGCCAGCAACAGGCCGACGAGCTCGCGCTGCAGATGTTTGCCGGGGCGGCAGCCTGTGTACAACTGATAACATCAGACCGGGTTTGACAAACGGTTTGCAAACCCGCTGCTAACCTTGTTCACTCGCAGATACTTCTGCGAGCACCTCTTCAGCAGGAGTCATCTCCACGTCGGCGACATTCGACGTCGCAGCCCCGCCATGCTTGGTAAAAGCAGCGGCGACCTCGTCGAGTCTCGGATCAACGCCCGGCACAACACTTGAACTCGCTGCCTTTTCTTGAGCGTCGTTGGCAAGCTCATGCAAGGTTGCAGCGCCTATCTCGTCGAGATCATGTTGCTGTTCGGCGATGGACAAGGGGGCCGGGCCTAGCGAGGACAGGTTCGAGATTGCAGCCCGCGTCGTGGCTTCCAGGACAATGCTTGAAGTACGAGCAGGCGATACCTCGGGCGGTGCCGCCACTGGCTTACCGTCTGCGACAGCTATGACCCTTCGTACAGCTAGTAAAACAGTCGGCCGTATAGACCTACCTTGGTCGTCTGCAACCTCTTCTTGCAGAGCTAATGCCGCCGAGTTATCCACCGCGTCCTCGACCTCAGCGTCGTCCATCGTCACATCATCCAATCCTGTGATGGATGAGAGATGGATGGAGTCGGCGCGTGCAGTACTCACCGGCAGCTTTCGCCACCAAACCATTCACTTCATCCCCGTTCGTGATGTCCGGGTCGATCCCTTCGCCTATTTAGCCGTCAACTACCTCAATACGTATCGTCAGAGCTCGACGTACCCCCGGAAGGGCGCTGTGCCCGACGACGTCTCGGTTGGCCAGTAGCGGGTAGCTCCTCGCCGGCTGCCAACCTGCTGGCTTGGCGGCGAGTGAGAGTGCGGCCCTCGACCGTTGCCTACAGGTGTCAGTAGGGAACGATGTGCAGACACTGGAAATCACGATAGGCGCGTCTCTGTGCGAAGAGCGTCAGTAACCTTGTGCCTTCGGGTCCCACACTGACTGCACGGCTGATGTCTGACGGCTCATTTCTTTTTCGGTTGCTTGTAGTATCTTGGCGCTGTGGTGGATCGAAGAAGACGCACATGTACTCATCGGCGGGATATGTACGCTAGACATGAAACCACTGGCGCGGCATGTTGAAACATCAATCCAAAGTCACAGCTAGACAACGGTCCGAGCTCAGACCGACGGTGTTTCAAAGGTACCTTTGCGCACGTAGTTTGCAAACTGCCGCGGTTTCTGCCAAGGCAAAGGGGTGATCGCCTTCGACTAAACTCTAAGTCGCGATGGCCGGGGTGTTCAACGTCCGAGCGAGCGTGCCTAAAAGAACCTGTTGGTTGACGTCTACACGGCCACGTCCCTGCGTCGCCGACCCATCTCAGAGTCATATCTGACCATCAACCACACTCTCAGAGTCTTTGACTTCTTGCCGTCGACAGAATCAGTAGGTCCCTCGTGATCCCGATGCTCTGATGCTGATGGTAACAGTCACCTAACGCTCGTCAATCCCCTCCTCGTTCGTCACACACTCTACTGCCTCTCCTTCTTCACTTCCAATCACGCCCATGGCGCACGCTCAGAGCCAGGCGGGACGCAAAGACGTTGACAAGCTTCTGGAACGGTGCAAGTACCAGAGGGAGTATGCGATGCGCACCGGATCCGAGCCTGCACCCCTGCCAGAGACGCCATCGGGTCTGATCCACCACTTTGTCATCATTCGTGACCACGTTGTGGGTCTCGCCCAGGAGATGACTGCGCGCGGGTGGCTCTCAGACTCTCACGGCGTGTTAGTGCATGAGGTCGAGGTCGAGATTGTCGTCCGTATGCGTCTGCGCTGCGAGTGGTTTGTCTATGGTAAGTTGTGCTGCGAGCACAACCTACTGGACGAAGCTAAAGGTCAAGCAGAGCGCAAGACATCATCGTCCTCTGGGCCCGGCTGGATGTTCCCAGCGGCGTGGTCCCTTATGCCCCTCGAAGAACGCCTCTACAACATGGGCATCCTCATCCGAGCTGCTAAATTCCATCCCGAGTACCTCTGGGCGATCGTGACGGAAGGATACGAGCTGTTGGATCCAGAACGCCATGGCCCTGCGGAAAACGCCGAGACTGGAGTGACCCGCGAGCAGTCCATTTGCGACCTGTCGGACAGTGACACGGAGGAAGCAGTTGTGGTCACTGTCGAGAAGGCTGAAGTGGCGATTGCGAAAGCGGCCACCCGACCCGCGTCCATTTTGTCGCTGTCTGACAGCGACGAGGATGACTATGTTATGCTTGCCAGGAAGGAGATGGAGGTCAAGCGCGCCTCGGAGGGACGGGAGTCGATCACTCCCTAAATGAGATGCAATTGTGACGGGCGGCGATTGATGTATCCTTGTCGTGCTCGCACCAGTTGTTGTCAAAATTCACACAAAGTAACTCCAGTACGCCCGTGGTTTGCAAACCGTCACACGCAGGCATTCCAAATCGCCGTCATCAAAGGAGTGCTCCGTCCTCGTGTTGTGCCTAAGGAATCAGGTGTTAACATGGCGGGCGTATTTGAACAGGCTGAGGCGCGCAGACCGACTTCACAGAGCAACTTCAGTACCATTGATCTACAATGAGCGTACCGATTCTCAGCCGTGACAGTACTGGCGATGGTAGGCGTGCTCTGGTATACACTCTTGTTACTTACTGGCTGCAATCCAGATACAAACTTGGTTCCCAGCGAATCATCGAATCATCTCATCTCACCCCTCCCTCCGGCAGTGAACCTCTTCGCTCGCCGCGGCTGCCCCGCACTCACATTCTCGCATCCGTCGCGGCTGCGTACCGGGGCAACCAAACATCAATGGGATCTCCAACGAGATCCCGCTTCAAAGGAGCAGATGCCAATGGCCTTTGTGACGGCATGGGTGTCCAGTCCCTACCGCTGCCCTAAAAAGGTCAATATCGAGTGTTACGGGAGTAACCTCGATCTGGACATATTCTGATAGA